>MU686707.1:3696-40197 GCA_026770625.1 Nicotiana glauca
CAATTCTTATAAAATTCAACAATAAAAGCGGATTATTAATAAAAGCACATAAAAATGGAATATATATGAAGATCAAATAAAAACAAATACAATAGTTGAGCGACCGTGCTAGAACCACGAAATTCGGGAATGCCTAACACCTTCTCTCGGGTTAACAGAATTCCTTATCCGGATTTCTGATTCGCGGACTGTTAACAGAGTCAAACTTTCCTCGGTTCGGGATTCAATCGGTGACTTGGGACACCATTAATCTCCCAAGTGGCGACTCTAAAATTAAATAAATAAATCCCGTTCCGACTGTCCTTAAATTGGAAAAACTCCTTCCTTTATTATATCCCTTCCCGGGGTGTAGTAAAGCTCGTAAAAAGGAGGTGTGACAAGAACCACATTGCACTTTCCGAAATCATACCCAGAATAAACCCGAACCAGCTGTAATAACCCACACCTGCAACCTCAGGTGAAATCATGCAATATACCACACAATCCAACACTCGAAATGATAGTCTCTATTCACAGCAGTTGCCCATAATACCCAAATACCGATAGAAACCTCTTATTCGCTAAAGTCTTATTCCATCACTTTCATATACTGCCAATGATAAATAAAACACGCGATAAACCGTAACCATTCCTCAGGTCACCCATACATGAAGCCACTTCCTTGTTGACTAATACCACAACAGATTTCCGGGCCAAACCTCGATATAAACCCTCTAACCAGCTGAAATCACATCTGTTCGCATTCATTAATGACTCCAACAATCACCTCGAATTCAACACACCACCCCGGTGATACGACACCTCAATAAAGGCCTAAGCCACAACTTGCATAATGCGCGCACCATTAAGGAACAGTCTGGACATACTCAAATCATGACAAATGACTCAAACGAAAGAGCTATACCCCAAGCTCAACAGTACCATTACAACACAAAGCTGAGGCCCCGTGTCACATCATAGAAATAGAGTACCTGAATCCTCCTCGAAAGGTCATAACTTCACGTGGCCTCGCCACAACGCACGATCCTATCCAAACACTGTTACACATGAAGCACCTCAAGTCACCATGCTCAAAATAGACAGTCACGCACAGATTGATGTCTGAAACCAAGAAATCCATCACACCCACGGTGAAGCAAGTAATATACACCATTTAATCCTGAAAGGACACAACCGATGCGCTATTCGCCGAGCAACACGCAATACGAACTTTCCTCAGAAACTAGGAAGCAAGGCATACAAAGTAACATATGGAAAACTATTCTCAACATCACACTGTTGCGGCGTGCAACTCGATCCAGATAACATACCCGTGGCGGCATGCCACCCGATCCGCACAAATATCTCACATAGGGAGATGCAAATTGAGCCAAATTTGCTCATTATAACAAAATACCGAGTATCGGTCATAAGCATACTGAGTGCATAATGATATCTACTTATAGCGTTGTAAGCTACAAAACTCAACTTCCACTATGATTCTCGATAGCACCGCACTATATGGTCCCACAGTCCGAAAATCATAACGCCTCACAGCACACAAAAAGTAACTCATAGATCTCCTCAGATCACTAGTAGGTTCAATAACGATCAAATCAACCTATCCTTCATCAATACAATTCGGGGCCAACCAAGCCGACTCAAGCCAAACACGTATCCAATCAGCTTACCAACAAACTCATTACCAAGAAGCCTGAAGTTGCTCCTTCCATTACTATAACTCATGCCGGAGCCGTACGATACCGTGCCCGACACCAAATCAATACCGAAATCTACAATCTCGCCCAGCGACATACCCGGCCACAAGGAACGCATCTGAAAAAAAGTCCCTCAACACCGGAACTGAATCAATGGTAGAAACCTCTATACTGACATCCGTCACAAAGGCCCAATTAAGGAAAGCAATCCTTCCCAGCCGTCCGTTGGTCTTTGGAACACAACCATTCTACTAGAACATAGTCCGATGCACCTCGCCACACAACCTGTGGCATTTTCCGACATAAACCATAGCACAATAGTCTAGAATAACCCAACTCTGAGACAACCAGTCTACACCCCAATATCATATCCAGAATCTAAAATACCAAGCAAAGAAAGATCCACTTGGGCTTTCAAACCCCAAACGCCGCTAACAGTACCAATACACACTATCCACAACCACTACATAGCCTGAACATGAGAACTCCCAATTTCCAACTCCATATAGCACACGAATCACTGTACCTGATCCCAAATTCCGCAATATAAATACATATTACACCTCGATTACCCAATCATTCTTCGAAAGATATTCTAAAATTCTCTTGTGCCATCAAACACACTCAGATATCAGCAGTCGATCTAGCAAGAAAATGCCGCAATACTACCGAAGTATCATCATTCTAATCACATTACTCTTCTTTCGAGACATATACTCTCGTCAAATCACTTCAATTAGCAGTACCATTTCCTTGATTACCTGAGGCTACCCGTTGCCTAAGAATTTTATGAACTTCCTTTCAGAACTGAACTGTAACTCATCTAGCCAAGACTTTCCGTCAAACCTATCTAGAAGAGGAATCATTACGTATTACATGCTTCACTTGCCCATAGAAAATATATTCATCTCCAAACCACGGTAAAACCCAACAAGAACTCTCTCTCAATTCCATCTTCACGAGCTAAACTATCAGGACTGAATCCTTTTATACTAACCGAGCTAAGCAAGCTGTCAGGACTCAAAAGTTTTGCTGCACAATACCTGTAAAAGCTCATTACCTCGAACACATACGAAGAATTAATCATACCCTCACCATGCCGATTTGGTCTATTATCAAGCTATTCTGTCTATCAAATTCTCTTCTGATTCATCATCAACTTGATATTCTTCCTTGTTGTAGCATCAAAATGCCTCAATCCAGGCCTACTACATGAGACTCAAACATAAGACCACACTATTTCAAACCCATGAGCCACTGAATACTCTCTCAACCGTTCCCAGAAATAACACATTCCAGAGTACTTTACCTCGAAGAACTTCCTGCGAATCTGAAATTTGTTACCATTACTTTCCAGATACTGATACGTAGAATCCCATAATTAACATAAAATACCATAAGTCTTTATCTTTTCTAATGAAAATACAGTTCCTAGCCACATACATAACCTTAAGACACCTGATTATTACATGTCAAATCTTGAACACAATAAAACCATTCTCGAGAGTCATTCACTCTTACACACCTATAAATTATCTGACTTAACGAACAGAACTACTCGTGCCTTATTAGCACTCTGACACTTTAAAACATGATCTCATACCAATACAAACAACCATCTTCCTTCTCTATACACTGAGCATTCTTTACCAGCAACAGCTTAAGACATCCTATTATTTTCACACATCTACGAAGCATCATATAACCTTTATCAAAATTTTCCTTCACACGTGCCATCCTCGGCTTAATTTTTGCAACCATAACTGGTCCACCAGCCTACCTCGAAACGGAACCAATATAGCTCCTACCCGTGCAATCAGCTAATCAATAGCAACCTCCCCAACTTGGCCCGAAGCCATGTATCAGGACACACTCAATAGCCCATAATACTTTTACTCTAATGGTGCCACAATACCATAGTGAGATTAAACTCAAATCAATTACAAGTTTGTGAAAACACGGATCATCAAGTACTGCGATTCTCGCATTCCTCCCCACGTCAGCTGAGTCCATCTCTCAGGCGACGCCAAATTTTTAAATTACAACACGTACCTTTTAATTACACATGGGATCTTCTAACGGACATATAAGGATCATACCATTCAAGAACACTCCGCAGGAGATAACCCACCTGCTTTGCCTCAGTTTAGTATTTCAGCACACCTTCCACCGTCATACACATAACACAATCATTTAGTCTTCCTGAGTCTGAACTCATACAACCACATGTGATGCACTTACTTTCCAACTAGGAGATATGAAAACATTCTTCACGCGCCCATAACTCGGGCTACACAACAGATTACAATCAGAATCGAGCACTTATCAGTCATCTTTCATCCAACAGACTTCTTTGTCACCACCAGGTCGTATAGATATATCTCGCAGCACTAACATACTCATCACATGGATATCCAACCGTTATTCTGGCTAATAAGGACAATACTGAACATATAAGTTCAAAACACTTGCTCACACGATCAGCACCTCAGTGCTCAAGCCCTAGGCAAGATTCGGTCTCAAGTCCTCCAGACTGGCCCGATATACTCACGAAGATCACATCTCGCCCCCTGATCGTGGAATCACAAGCCATCAAGGCAAATATACTACTGAGCACTCACGTGAGCATACAGACGTGTGGAAGGAATTTCAAGAGTTATATCTCAAGCTGAATCAAGTATGCATGATAAGAATTCCAAGAAAGTGAAGTTTTCCTAAAGGTTCTGCAGCCTCTCGAGGATAAATACAAACGTCTCCGTACCGATCCGCGAGACTCTACTAAACCTGCTCATGACTCGTGAGACCTAGTAACCTAGGCTCTGATACCAACTTGTCACGACCCAATTCCCAAACTCGGTCGTGATGGCGCCTCTCGTGAAGACAAGGCCAGCCAATACAACAACAATGCCCCTTTTAACAGTTAACAAATATAAATGAATGAATAATACGACTTAATGGCATTAATAACTGATATTTACCACCCAACTCAGCCCGACCGGGGGGTCACAAGTCACGAGCATCTAAAGAAGACTGAACACCACTACAGGACCAATAATATATACAAAATAAAATCTGGAGTTCAAAAGATGAAGTCCGATGCCACGAACACTGGCAGTCACCTTGCTCAGCTACAATAGTAATACCTTCAATCCGCTAATAACCCGCTACCGGGTGAACAATACCTGCAACTGCACGCGAGGTGGAGGGAGTAAAGTGAGTGCTCCAAATCAGTAAGTAATAAGAGTAAATAATAACTGAGCAACAAGAAATCACGTAAGAGCACTTCATCATGCAATATGGGATAGCACAACCCTTTAAGAAAATAGTACTTCCGTGAAAATCCTTTAGAAATATCTGGCTCAGTTAAAAACCTCTTTTGAAAATTTCCTTTTCCCAACAGTCAAGTAAATAAATGCATAATCAGATAGTGCAAGTCCGCACATAAGTTAGCCCCTCAGGCATAACACTCCATTAACAAATAACACCAGGGTATCAGGTAACAGTGCAAGAAATAGCATGGATGCCAATGATATGAGAGTGCTGAATGTCATGTCACGTAGTACAAGCAGGAACCAATGCATGAATTCAATGCAATACACATGACCGCTGCAGCCTGTAGCCCGATCCATTTGGGTACCCGCGCTCACTGTGGGGGTTTAGACTCTGGAGGGGCTCCTACAGCCCAAGCGCAATATCAATACACACCGCTGCGGCGCGCAGCCCGATCCATCCTCAGTCCAGAAATGCATATATAACACTGCTGCGTTACGTAGCCCGATCCATGCTCAATCCAAAAATGCACATAAGCCACTAAGGTAATATTCAAATAATAGTTCTCAGTTCAAAACGTTAGTAAGATATCATTTAAGTTTTCAAATCATGAAAAATGGCCGAATTTGCAAAACCGTATTAAAACCCAAGACCGAGATCAAATAGTATGTAAAAGTAATGCGAAAACAGTGATATCAATCCTTGAAGGATCCACATAGTTGGCACGAAGCCCAAGCACGGCAATCAGGCCAAATCATGATGATAACAAGTAGTTTCAGCCAAATACGTCGGAACGGACCAAGTCACAATCTCCAACGGTGCTCTACCCCACGCTCGCTATCCGGCGTGCAAGTCACCTCGATACAGCACTATGATGTGCAAATCCGGGGTTTCAAACCCTCAGGATATCATTTACAAGTATTACTCACCTCCAACCGGTGAAATTCCTCGCTCGCGACGCCTTTACCCCTCAAATTGGCCTCACACGCGTCGAATCTAACCAAAATTAGAGCGAATACATTACAATATGCCAAGGGAACAATACCCAATCGAAAACAATCAAAATATAGCAAAAATCCCGAAACTAGCAAAACCCGAGCCCCGGGCCCGCTTCTCAAAAAATTACAAAACTCACATTACCGGATTCCTCGTCTTGCCATGAGTCTATACATATCAAGTTTATCAAAATCGGAGTTCAAATGCCCCCTCAAATCCCAAATTTTTCATTTCAAAAACCAAACCCTAGTTCTTCCAATTTTTACCCAGATTTCCAAGGATTAAAAGTAGATTCTTTAATAAAATGATGTTTCTTGACCATAGAACTTATCTCCGATCGATTCCCAGTCAAAACCCTGTAAAAATCCCGTCAATAGCTCTCAAGCTCGCTCAACAATGGTGGAGCTCGCGGATGAAATAAAACCTTTAAACCCTTCTGCCAACTCTTTTCGCTTCTGCGGTCCCGCTACCGCTTATGCGGGACCGTTTATGCGACCATAACTCCGCTTATGTGGTTTTTCATTAAAATCCCATCAGCCGCTTCTGCGACAATCATTTCCCCTTCTGCGGATTCCTCTTTTCCAAGCCAAACCGCTTCTGCGGACTCGCTTAGGCGAAAAGAGTTTCGCTTCTGCGGAACTATCCAGATCCACACCAGAACGCTTATGCAACCAACCTCATGCTTCCGTGGAGCCGCTTCTGCGGTCCATTTCCACAGAAGCGCTCATACCAGATACCAGCAAGATCTGCCACTTCTCAATTTGAGATTTCATCCCATTAGCCATCCGAAATTACCCCGATTCCCCCGGGACCTCAACCAAAAATACCAACACATCCTAAAACCCCATTCAAACTTTATCAAATTCTCAAAACATGTCAAACAACACTAAAACCATTAAATCACATCGGATTTAAGCCTAAGTTTCTTCAAAACTTCCGAAATGCGCATTCGATCAAAACCCCAACCAAACGATGTCAGAATGACCTGAAAATTTGCACACATATCCAAAATCACCTAACAAAGCTACAAAAACTCTCAGAATTCCATTCCGACCCTCAGATAAAAATCTCACCCATCAACCGGAATTCGCCAAAATACTAACTTCGTCAATTCAATTCTAATTCTACACCGAACCTCCAAAATCAGTTCCGACCACGCTCCTTAGTCACAAATCATCCCCCGAAGCTAACTGAATCACCGGAAATCACATCCAAACCCTCATATGCATAAGTCAACGTCCGGTTGACTTTTCCAGCTTAAGCCTTCCTTAAAGAGACTAAGTGTCTCATTTTTTATCAAAACCAGTCCAAATCAATTCTAACACACCACCTACTGATAACGAAACATGAAGAAGCATGAAATGGGGGAGGAGCAATAACACATCAGACGACGGGCCGGGTCGTCACATAAAACAACAATAGTCTGTTTGGAAAGTTATCAGGTAATTGGTATTGGTGTAATTACTAGGGTAATAATTACATAGTTGTGTAATTACGATGACATATTTGTTTGTCATAGTATAATTATAGTATAATTACAAGTTTAGTATTTGATTGCACAAGTGTAATTACACAGTTAAATAAAATTTTAAATGAATTAATTTTAAAAACTTGAAAGTTAATATCATAAATATCTACATATAAATTTTTTATAAGTATAAATAATATTTTATTTAATATTTAAGATGTATATTTTTCGTGGATATACATTAGATAGTAATCAATTATTTATAATTAATATTGTAAAAATATTAATTATATTCTAAATTAATAATATTTAATTTAGATGATTACACAAACTAAAAACATATGTTTTGTAAAATATCATGAAATTCATGTTTGATAAATAAATTAATACTTATAAATATAATGCCATAACATTATTCAAATGCACAACATGCAATATGAGCCAATATTATTAAGACATGTAAATTGGATCCATGAATATAACACAATTTTAAAATTCAAAAAAAAAATTTAACATATGAAAAATCCCAGCAAAATAATAATAAGTTCAAGTACAACTTAAGATTAGGAAACATTATAAGTTTATAACCACATTCAACAACGAATTTCACTTTAATTGCATCACTCATTATGTAATGACCCGATTGGTCGTTTTGAGCCCTAGCGCGTCGTTCAGCAATCTGAGGCCATGAGCAGCTTCATTTCAGGTATTGTGACTTGTTCGCATGGTCGGAACTGGAATTCAGAAAGATCAGAGTTAAATTTAAATGAAAATTCTAGTTTTAGAAGCTTAAAGTTGAAAGAATGGACTAGGATTGGATTTTTGAGTAAACGACCTCGAAATCGGGATCTGAAGGTTCCAGCAGGTTCATATGATGATATCGGACTTGGGCATATACCCGGATCGGATTTTGGATAACCCGGGAGCGTTTTGGCGCCTATTGTGGAAGTTAGCATTTTAAAAGAAATTGCATCAGTTTGGTTTAAAATGCATTTCAGTGTTATTGATGTCCATTTGGGATTCTGAGACTGAGAGTAGCTCCGTATGGTGATTCTGGAGTTGGGAGCGCGATCAGAAGCGAATTCGGAGGTCCGTAGGTCATTTTGAAGCTGTTTGGCTAAAGATAGAAATTTAAAGGTTTTGGAGAAGTTTGACCGACAGTGGACTTTTTGATATCGGGGTCGAAATCTGATTCCGAAAGCTGTAGTAGGTCCGTAATGTCAAATATGACTTGTGTGCAAAATTTGAGGTCAATCGGACGTGATTTGATATGTTTAAGCATCGAGAGTAGAAGTTGGAAGTTCTAAACTTCATAAAGCTTGGATTGGAGGTTGATTCATGATTTTAGTATTGTTTGATGTGATTTGAGGCCTCGAGTAAGTCCGTAATGTATTTTGGAACCGGTTGTTGTTATTGGTCAGGGTCCCGGGGGGCCTCGACTGTGTTTCGGGTTGTGTTGCGCTCTTGTTTGATGCTTTAACGCCGTTTATTTGGACATAAAAAGGGTACCGTATTAAGCAAATGAGCTCCAAATTAAGTTTTTATTGAACCATTAGATCCGTATCGTAATTTCGGAGCCATAGTAAAGAATCGTCGAATTTGGACATCGTATGAGGAAGTTATGCTTGTTTCCATGCCGAGAAAAGTGCTGGTGGCAATTTGTCCGCAGAAGCGGAAATTTCCGCGGAAGCGGAAATTTTCCGCAAAAGCAGGACCGCGGAAGCGGAAACTGCTGGAGGCAGAGAGCTTTCTTTAAAAATCGAACTTGGCTCATTTTTCACTTTATTTCTTCCATGGGAGCCGACTTTGGAGCAACTTTGGAGAGCCATTTTCATCACCAAGCATGAGGTAAGTGATCTCTACTAGTTTTGAGTATATACATCAATTATGTATGGATTTTAGCATGAAAATGGGTAGAAATTTGAGGGTTAGAGGAAGACCTAGAAATATTTTGTTATTGTATTTTTACCATGAATTTGAGCATGGAATTAAGAGAAAATTATATATTTGAGTTCCTAAGGTCATGGGTAAATTTTATCTTCAAAAAATTTTGGATTCCGGGCACGTGGGCCCGAGGGAATTTTGGTAAACTTTTCGTTCGAGGTTGAAAATTGTTAAAATTGGATTATAATGAATACCTTAGCATATATTAATGGATTTACATAATCATTGGTTAGTTATGGGAGCATTGTACGTCGGTTCAAGCCTTCGGAGGAATGTAGAATGCCGGTTATGGGTCTTCGGAGCGAGATGAGTCTCCTTTCTAATCTTGTGAGGGGGAATTTACCCCATAGGTGAGTTAAATTGGTTATGTGCTCCTATTTGTGGGGGCTACGTACGCACGAGGTTACGAGAGTCCATGCGTAGCTACTATTATGCTATTGTACGGGTAGTTTAGGACCCAAAAGCATGTCATACTTGAATTAACTGTGAACCCATTGATGGCTCGAATTGCTTAAATCACATTAAATTTAAAAACAAATTTCTAAAAAGACTTAAGCTTCGTTTTCTCAAAATTTATTAAAGAGAATTGGCCTTTCTTGGATATTTGCTCCATGTTGACTTCTTGACTAATTGTCTCTGTGTGTGTGTGTTTATTTTGGAATGGGCCGAACGCCTCGGCATATTAATAGATGCATCTATAGGCGCGTCGTCGACCCTCGGCAAGTGCACATTTATTTCTGTTGGAGCGGAACATCGACCTCGGTATGATTTGTGCATGCTTGTATTGCTGCCTGGACTCATTTGAGTTATTTTATGCCTCACTACGGCTCGAGATCATATTGTTAATAATAACAAGAAATCTAAGGAAATTTTTCATGAAAGAATTATATGTTTACTTGTTTCCTCTATCTGGATTAGAATCATGTTTATAAAATAAATCCACTATTTAATATATTTATTAAGGATAAATAATTATTGGACTACTAGTGAGTGTCAAAGTTGACCATCTCGTCTCTACCCCTTCGGGATTAGGCGAGATGCTCATTGGGTACACGTTATTTTTGTACTCATACTACACTTGCTGTGCATTTTGTTGCACAGGTATATTTGACTCCAGCGGTCTGTTAAGCATAGCAGCATGGATGATTCGGGGACTAGGTGAGTTGCATCATTAGAGATGGCCGCAACTAGAGTAGTCCCCTTGTACTGTATTTACTTTCCGTCCATTGTATTCTGGACGGATGTTGTATGTTATTTCTCTTGTCAGAAGATGCTCATGCACTTGTGACTCCGAGTTCTGGGATGGTTCGAAGTATTGTATTAATTGATTAACTTTTAAATTCAATTCGAAAATATATTCTTCAAAATTTCTAAATAATGAAGGAAAAATTCTGTATTTCAAAAGTGTTAAACGAGATTTAATTAAGTATTTGAGTTGGCTGGCCTGACAGCAATGTCCGGCGCAACCACGACCCTTAGTGGATTTTGGGTCGTGACACATTATACACCAAGTTTGTTAATGACTAATTGTTTTTATTATTAGGAATTGTAGTTTCGAAAAAATAGAATAATAAAATAAACAAAAAATAAAATATAAACAATTTCATGGAATACAAGAAGTAAAGGTAGAGAAATAAAATATAAATAATATGCAAATAAATTATATTTTAAAATTTCAAAAAAAAATTAAAAATTAAAAAGTAAAAAAAAATAGAAATAAAAGTTATAAAGAAAAATAATAAAATAAAAGGGAAAGAAACTAAAAAGCAACCTTGTAATTACATAATGTACTTATCACCAGTTCTCACCTCCTCCTTGAAAATTGGAGAGTGTAATTACATCGCTCCAATTACACCCAATTTCATGCTGAGCAAGTACTTACTTGGTCAAACAAACATCTCAAACTGTATGATTATACCGAATTATACTCAAATTCAATTTCTAGGTGGCTAGTCAAACAGGCTGAATCTCAAGGAAATGTACTTTTAGCAACATATTCAAATCCGTTGGTGACCACCTAATTTGCCAACCAATTTGATCCAGTTTCCATGTTTAATTAGTATTGTATATCATGCTTACATACTTGAACCTTCTTCTCAGTATATTTCTTTTGTTGTTCTCAGTTAAACTAATCTCGTTTATGTTCAAGTTCCTGTAAACAAGCACTTCATAATTGATAAGTATACTTAAGGCCTGTAAAGTAGATTATTATCTTATTTTCTTGATTTATCATCCATTTACTTCTACTACTTGTTTTCTTTAACAGAAAAGGAGTCAAGAGAAGAGCGAATTTACTATTTTATATATATATATATATATATATATATATAAAATAAGGGACAATCAAAGGACTTTTGTTGTCTTTACAAAAGTTTCCAATAAAATATAAATTTTTTAATTAATTACTTTTAGGTGCTGACCTTATTTTTTAAAGTCAATTTTATTTTTTATTTTATAGTTTACTTCTTAATTGTTGTCCTCCCTTATTTTTCTATTTCTAATGCTGTGAAAGTGCTACACGTAGTTGATGTAGTTGCCTTTTCCTTGCATATCTTATTTTTATTATTCAATCACTCACTTTCGGGAAGTTTAGCATTAGCAGAAAAAAATAAAGTATTTTGTAAAATATTTTTACCCAACTCTAGGGAAAATTTTGGAAACTATACTGTAGATACTTGAATATTAGCAGATCAAGATAAATCCTAAATTTATGATAACTCTTAAAATATTAGGAGTCTATTAGGGTTACTTGGTGGTTACTTCACCCAAACCCTAGTTCATGCCTATAAATAAGGCTACATATATCCTTCAAAGAGGATTTCAGTAATTTCATAAACTCTCGGAATATGCACAAAAGATCAAATATGAGATCTCCGAAATTCCATGAAACTCTGGGAATATTCATTAAGAGATAAAAGAACATGCCAAATATGTCTTACTTAAAGTCCTACATTCAAGAAATACGCCGCTAAGGCCCTCGAATCACCTATAATAAATCGGAGGGAAGAATCAAGGGATAAATAGAGTTGTAACCGACAATATTTATTAATAAAATACTTTTTTTTTTAGTTGTTTGTGATTGCAATTTCTTTTTCTGCCCAAATTTATTGCCAATAATGGCACGCTCAGTGGGACCAGTTCTGCCCTTCATCTCTTCCTCCTGCCAATAAAAAACTTCAAATTTTAAGATTATCTGTTGTGATAGTCAGGTACTTCAAGTCTCGTCTTCAGATTTCAGCAAGCCTAAACCTCAGCAAACCTTGAAGTATGGGGCATTTGTAGATACTGGAATATTAGCAGATCAAGATAAAATCTAAATTCAAGACAACTCTTGAAATATTAGGAGTCTATTAGGGTTACTTGGTGCTACTCCACCCAAAACCTAATTCATGCCTATAAATAAGGCTACATATGTCCTTCAAAGAAGATCTTAGCAATTTCATAAACTCTCAAAATATGCACAAAATGATCAAATATGAGATCTTCGAAATTCCATGAAACTCTGGGAATATTCATTAAGAGATCAAAGACATGCCAAATATATCTTACTTAAAGTCCTACGTTTGAGAAATATGCCGCTAAGGCCCTCGAATCATGTATAATAAATTGGAGTGAAGCATCAAGGGATAAATATAGTTGTAACCTACAATTTTTATCAATAAAATCCTTTTTTCTTTTAGTTGTTTGTGATTGCAATTTCTTTTTCTGCCCAAAATTATTGCAAACAGATACCTTTATTTCCATGTCTTCCAGCTAATTTATCGCCTACTTTGATTTCACCTTTCTGTAAAATATATACACGAATTGTTTTGGGACTATAACTAGAACCACCCCTTTTCTGGATCCACCTTCATCAATAACCCGACCTCTGCCACCTATAGGTTGTTTTAGACAAGTTTCTTTTAAAGTAGATTACATGGGGCGGGAAACATTTATCCGTTCCTATCCATTACTTTGTCCCTTCCCTTTTTTTTAATACCCAGCCAAATGAAGTCAATTTAAGCTGCTATAAACTAAGCTAATTCAAGCCAAGCTAAGCCAAGACAAGCTAAACCTAATCAAGTCAATTCAAATCAAGCTAATTCAAACCAATTCAAACAAAGCCAAGCGAAATCAAGCTAAGCTAAGTCAAATAGATAAAAAAAGTTGGGATGGGTGTGGGTGTGTAGGGTTAATTGGTTTCATTTTGACAGATATATATTATAAATAATTTTCAGATGGATAAAAGAGGGTATTATTTTAAGCTCAATTGATATTTTGCATAAATTGCTCTTTTCTTAAGACCGCTCCCACCTGGGCCTTTGAAATTGGTAAATGTAACATCCTATGGATCTTTTTTGCCCTTAGGTTACTTTTTAAATTATTTGACCATATACATTTCAGTAAATTTAGGCAAAGTATGCCAAATATTTCTCCAAGTGGACAATTTGTTAGGTCTTGCTATACATTTAGACATGTCCCACGTCATATGTTCCTAACCATATTCTTCTCTCTCTAGAACTCATATATGTACAAATAAAGACATCTCCGAATTATTTTCGGGTAGTTTTAATTTTTTTATTTATTAATAAAGATTCTAAACTAAAAAAAGTTTACTGGTATTATTTAGAGGGTTCTAAAAAATAAAAATATGGGTCTTCATTAATACAGATGAATTAAAATATATTATTAAAATCTTAAATGAGTTCATAATAAGCATAACGTGAGTTTGAAGCAAATAATTTGATGAACATTGAAAGTTAAGATTTTAAAGGACTAAAACAAATTTAGCGTTTCTATATTGAAAATATATACTTATTCAAATTTTTAGTTACTATTTGGGATTGTCATTTTATGTGTTTTTTAAGTATTTATCTCATCTACTGCTAATTTCTCGATGCACTTTTTTTTTTTACTTTAAAGAAAATAAAAACCTACTATTTTATGGGTTTAATTGAAATATAATTGGTATAAAATATTTAAAAATTACTTAAGATGTTTTAATGAATAAGAGTTATCTTCAAAAGCTTATGTTAATTTCGGTTTTGGTTGAACTTTCTTCCTTTCATGCACAAGTCATTTTTTATTATCTTTCTTACTGTTTTTAACCTAGAGTGCATAAAATACATTTTCGAGAATTAATAAATTAGCATTTATAAAAGAAAAAAGTAATTACCTTTATGTTTTTTTTAAAATTATCAATTACACTGGGGGATGATAATAGGAAAACGAGGAGTTAAAATTTAAAACTATCCTAATTTTTGTTGATTTTAAAATGTGATATATTATTCCTGTCGAACCAAGTATGATTCTCATTTAATTAGTTTTTTTCGTAGCTTATTGAATTGAATTGAATCTTTTTGTGAACAATTATATCCATTACCTTTAAAATATCTATGATGCATTACAAATACTAAAGTATAAATTATTGATAGTGCCACATTATAACATTGAAAATGAAGGTAGCGTCATCAGCTAAAATCGAATCTCCTTAAAATTTCTTGGTTGGTAACCTAGAGTTGATTTTTTAAGCATAAAGTATGGAACTAAATTGATCCTTAATGTTCACTTTGATAAATTTAGGTTTCTTTTTGAATTTCGTCTAAACTAAGCTTAAATCCCCACATTTAACTACATAACCTGTACCACGTGAAATTATGAGTGAGCAAGTAATAGAATACAAAAAGAAATCTATAGCTAAAAAAATTATATGCTCTCAAACTCATAAGAATGCCAAATATTTTTCAATTTATGATCTTGACGGAGTTGTAATTATATTGAACGCTTTAAATCATATTAGTTTATAGAATATTGAATCACTTATGTCCCTTTGATATTTGCTAATTCTCCAGCCAAACTTGCCGGCTCATAAATTTATTTTTCTTTAACAAAATTATTCAATTATGTGACTAAGAAACTTTAATAATTATAAAGACTTATCAACAAGACTTGATTGACGTATCACTATATTAAATTATTTATATAGTAAAAAAATATGATTTGAATTATTTAATTAAATAAAATATAAATTTTAAGAAAAATATAATGAGTTTGGGCCCGGGCTTTAACATGGCCTCATGCAACATAAAAATTGCAATGGGCACCCCTTTTTAACCTGTAGCCGCTTTGTCTTTTTGTTTGCATCCGTACCCACTTTTTAAAAAACTTCAGCTTCCCTTCATAACTGGGAAACTTCAGCTCCAGTTATAAAATAAAAACTTCAGCTCTAGAGCTGAAGTTTTTGTTTAGTAATCCGGAAACTTCAGCTCTAGAGCTGAAGTTTTTATTTTATAACTGGCAAACTTCAGCTCTAGAGCTGAAGTTTTTATTTTATAACTGGCAAACTTCAGCTCTAGAGCTGAAGTTTTTATTTTATAACTTGAAAACTTTAGCTCTAGAGCTGAAGTTTTATGTTATAACTGGAAAACTTCTGAAGTTTTATGTTATAACTGGAAAACTTCAGCTCTAGAGCTGAAGTTTTTATTTTATAACTTGAAAACTTAAGATCTAGAGCTAAAATTTCCGGGTTACTAAACTAAAGCTGAAATTTTTATTTTATAACTGGCAAACTTCAGCTCTAGAGCTGAAGTTTTCCGGTTACTAAACAAAAACTTATAAAATAAAACTTCAGCTCTAGAGCTGAAGTTTTTATTTTTTAACTGGCAAACTTCAGCTCTTGAGCTAAAGTTCGCGAGTTACAAAACAAAAACTTCAGCTCTAGAGCTGAACTTCAAGTCCGGCTACTAAAATGCTGAAGTTTTGTGTAATTGCCTTTGCTACTTCAGCCCCGTGTGCTGAAATTATTTGAAAAAGCGGGTACACTTACAATTTTTTTGCAAAGCGAACATAGATTAAAATGTGACACAAAAAGCAGATATAGATGCAAATGCTCCTCCTGCAACTAGTAATGATTCGAAGAGGAGAAATATATTAATTTGCATTGCCACAAACTTTGATTAATTTAACAATCATTTAGGACTAGAGAAGAGGATGTTGTGCATTAATTTCGAGAATCAAGCTTTTGACATTTTCAACCTGCAATCAATCCATGTGTAGCTGTTCTTCATCAGCCCAATTTTTTTTTAATAGAAAGTTGATGTTTTAGGCCAAACAACGTTTGGGGCATGAACTGGCACAATACCAAATATATGTATACAAGCGATGGAATTATCCAACGCAACATGAAATGGCTCTACCGCCTGACGAACCACTAATATTTAATACCTTCATTACAATTTGAAAGTAATTAAATCATTATATTTTCCTCGTAACTCGTCTACCACGTCATAGTATGTAAAATACTACTCCTTTCGATAGTTATACCTTTCTGTTATATTGGACACCTAGAAACAACAAACAATGAAATCCGGTCATTAAAAACTTTGTAGGAAAACCTAATTGGGACAAAACCGGTTCAAAAGAAAAAGAATGCAACGCGTGCTTTCAGACCTAAAACTTTGTACGGCTCCTTGTCGGTCACCTGTAAGTGTTAGTTCGAAATATAAATAAAATAAAACGAATGGGGTCGTACCTTAGCAGTAGTATCGTTTTAGGTGAGTTACATTCCAATTGCTCGGTAGTTTTTCCCCATTCATTGTTCCGAGATTATAGGATCCTTTCCCGATGACCTCGAGAATTTGGTACGGTCCTTCTCAGTTCGGACCAACTTCCCTTTCGTTTGGATTCTGGGTTTTTAGTGTGACCTTCCCTAGTACTAAGTCCCCAATATTGAAGTATTGATGGTTGACCTTTCGATTGTAATACCTCTCGATTTGCTATTTTTGGGAGTCCAATCGGACCAGTGCAGCTTCGTGCTTTTCGTCTAATAGGTCCAGGCTTGTACTCATGGCCTGGTCATTCGATTCCTTTGTTGCATATCGGAATCTGACACTTGGTTCATCGACTTCGACCGGTATTAGAGCTTCGCCGTCGTAAACCAGTGAGAACGGGGTGGCCCCAGTATTGGACTTTGAGGTCGTGCGGCATGCTAATAGGACTTCGGGTAAGATTTCCTTCCATTTTACTTTGGCATCGGTTAACCTTTTTTTTGAGGTTTTGGAGTATCGTTTTGTTGGTTGATTCGGCTTGTCTGTTTTCACTAGGGTGATAAGGTGTCGATATGATTCTTTTGATCTTATGATCTTTGAGAAACTTGGTCACTTTGCTGCCAATAAATTGTTTCTCGTTGTCACATACGATTTCAAATGGCATTCCGAACCGATATATGATGTGGTCCCTAATGAAGTCGATGACTTCCTTCTCCCTAACCTTCTTGTACACTTGTGCTTCAACCCACTTAGAAAAATAGTCAGTCATAAATAAGATAAATTGAGCCTTACCCTGTGCCCATGAAAGAGGGCCAACGATGTCCATTCCCTACT
Organism: Nicotiana glauca; assembly: GCA_026770625.1. NCBI lineage: Eukaryota > Viridiplantae > Streptophyta > Magnoliopsida > Solanales > Solanaceae > Nicotiana > Nicotiana glauca. The sequence continues at coordinate 21,432 of MU686707.1, forward strand.
TCATGAATGGCCGTGGTGACAAGATCGAATGCAGCAGTTCCCCGGGTTGTTAAATCATTGGAGCATGCCTTTGGCATTCGTCACATTTTCATATGAACTCCTTCGCATCTTTTTCCATGTTGATCCAGTAATTGTTGGCTTTGATTACCTTTCGAACCAATGATTCGGTGCCTGAATGATTTCCGCAAGTGCCCTCGTGAACTTCCCTCAGAACTTACTCGGTATCTAGCGGGCCATTCAATATTCTTCTAAACAAGGTTCCTTCCTCGGACAAGCTGAATCAGGCTGCATTTGTGTGCATGGCCCTCGATTCTTTTACATCTGAGGGTAGTTTCCCGGTCTTCAAATACTCTATGTATTTGTTTCTCCAAATCCCAATTTAGGCTTGTAGTGTATATTTTGGCATAACTTTTTTCTACTACCGACCTCATGAGCTGTTCGATTTCCCCCGAGTAGAGCTCGTCGTCTCTCACCGAGGACCTTAAGTTTGCAAGGACATCTACCTTGCTATTTTGATCTCGAGCTACGTGCTACAAAGTCTACTCTTTGAACCGATATAATGTTGCCTGCAACTTATCTAGGTACCTTTGCATTCATTCTTCTTTGACATGGAACATTCTATTAACTTGGTTTAACACAAGGAGAGAGTCTCACTTAGCTTCGATCACCCCCGCCCCCAAGCTTTCGGCCAGTTTGAGACCTGCAATCATGGCTTCATATTCAGCCTCGTTACAAGTCGATTTCACAATTCATGGATTGTCTAACCATATTGCCTGTGGGTGGCTTCAGTATGATGCTATGTTCGAACCCCTCTACGTTCGAGGCACCATTCGTAAAGAGGTTCCAGATTCCTGAAGACGTTCTCGAGTGTACCAACAACTATCTTTCGACCTCGAGTATTAGGGCCAGCATAAAGTTAGCCCCGAAATCTATCAAAATTTGAGACTTAATGGCTGTCCGAGGTCGATACTTAATATCGCACCTATTGATTTCTACGGCCTTTTTGGCCAATCATCCCGAGAGTTTGGGGTTATGCATTATATTTTGCAATGGGTAAGTTGACACAACACATATAGGATGGCACGAAAAATATGGTTTTAGTTTCCTAGAGGCGCTTAGGAAAACGAGCGCCAATTTTTCTAGTGAGGATATCAAGTTTCAGCCTCACCTAAGGTCATGCTAATATAATAAATTAGAAATTGCATACCTTATTCTTTCCGAACTATGACTCTACTTACCGCTATTTTTGGTACGGCCAAATACAAGTATAGTTGTTCGTCTGACCTCTACGTGTGAAGTAGTAGCAGGCTCAATAGATATTTCTTAAGTTCTTCCAAGGCCCGTTGACATTCCGGGGTCCATGTGAAGTTGTTTTTCTTCTTCACTAATGAGAAAAATCGATTACTCTTATCAAAGGACCTCGAGATAAATCGCCCAAGGGCAGCAATGCGCCCGGTTTCAACTTCATATTGTGATTTTTCAATATACTGAAGGTTTCCTGCAAATGCTTTAAATGGTCCTTTGCTCGTAGGGACCTCACTAATATATCATCAATGTAAACTTTTATCGATTTTCCATTCTTCGAACATCTGTTTTACTAGGCGTTGGTAAGTGGCACCGATAATTATTAATCCAAATGACATTACATTATAGCAATGTGTGCATACTTAGTGATGAAAGAGGTCTATTCCTGATCATCCGGGTTCATTCATATTTGGTTATACCCGGAGTAGGCATCTAAAAAAGTGAGGATCCCATGGCCGGTCATGGCATCGATCGTGCGATCGATGTTAGGAAATGAGAAAGAGTCCTTGGGACATGCCTTATTTAAATCTTTATAATCTACACACATTCTCAGTTTGTTCCCTTTTTTAAGGACTAATACTACATTTGCTAACAATTCCGAATATTTGACTTCCCAAATAGACCCTATTTTAAGGAGTTTATTTACCTCGTTCTTGATGAAAGCATGTTTGGTCTTGAATTAAGGTCTCCTTTTCTGCTTGACCGGATGGAATTTTGGGTCCAGGATCAGCTTGTGGGTGGTGATCTCCGGTGGAATCCCTGTCATGTTGAGATGGGACCAAGAAAAATAATCTATGTTAGCTATGAGAAATTGAATGAGTTTTTCCCTGAGCTCGGAGGTTAACCCCGTGCCAAGGTATACCTTCCGATCAGTTAGACACTCGATCAATGTGACTTTCTCCAGCTCTTCGACTGTTGATTTTGTAGCATCGGAATCATCGGGTACTATAAAATATCTAGGAACCCCGTAATCATCATTTTCGTCGGTCCACTTTTTATCCGATTAGGTCATGGCTGGTGTCGAATTGCTATTTAGTTTCCTGCTATGTGTTCGAACTTGGTTCCTTCGATATTGTCAATGTTGATATCAAAATCACTTCTTCGGATGCAAACATTTCCTTTGCGGCTGGTTGCTCCCAGTAAATCATTCTAATCCCTTCTAGCATTGGGAATTTTAGCACCTAGTGAAGGTTCGAGGGTGTTACCCTCATGCTGTGATCCATGGTCTCCTGAACAGGGAGTTGTACCTCATGTCCCCTTCGATCACATAAAATTGGTTTCCTGGATTTTCCCAGCGGCGTTCACTAGTAACATTATTTCTCATTTAGTAGTTTCACAAGCCATATTGAACCCATTTAGCACCCGAGCCGGAGGCACAAATTGGTCCTGTAGGACGAGTTGTTCTATGACTCGCGATTGAAGAATTCCTTCTGCATCCTCGTCTCTAAAAGTCAAAGTTCCTTGTGGTATGTAATCTTGAGTTTGCTTCTCCCTCGGTGATGGATACTTTGGTGCGCTTTAACATTGGACCTTGAGGGACATCGACCCCTTTGATGATTATGTGGTTGACGTCTTGAGGTTCTTCTTGCTTGATTTGTTTATTGAAGTCCCTATTTCTGAAATGATTCTTGGCTCGGTCACTCAAGAATTCTCGAAGATGCCTATTGTTGAGTAATCAAACTACCTCCTCTCTCAATTGTTGGCAATGTTCTGTTATGTGGCCGTGAGTGCCATGATATTTGCACATTTGGTTCGAGTCCCTTTACGATGGGTCGAATTGCAGAGGTCGGGGCCATTGGTATCTTTGATTCATCCCATAGCTGATACGATAGCAACAACATCTATTTTAAAGTTATATTCTGACAACCTTGATTCTTCTTTGGGTCCGATAAGCCTGTTGAAACCATTCTTGCTCAAGAGTCCTCGGTTGTTCTGGCCTTATCATTTCTTCATTCATTTCGTATAGAACTCTGTCTGGACCCATTGCCTCTTCGATCCTCATTATACAGCTTGTATCGATCCTTGCTCGACCTTGGTTCAGCATCAATATCTCTCTTGACTATGTCGATGGCTCTAATAGGATAAACGGACCCGGAAAGACCTCCCAGTTGATCATCTTTAACTCTGATCTTTGATTGATATCGGTTATGCACATCAGCCAAAGTGACATTCAAATATTCTATCAGGTTTTACTTCAATTGTTGTGAAGCCACCGAGCTTCGAACATTGAGTCCTTGGGTAAAATCTTGACCGGCTCAGTCATCAGCGACCGGTGGCAGGTCCATCCGTTCCATTTGAAATCGAGATACAAACTCTCTAAGCATCTCATTATCCTTTTGCCTCACTTTGAAGAGGTCCGATTTTCTGATTTCAACCTTGATATCCCTAGCGTGTGCTTTCACAAAAGAGTCTGCAAGCATAGAAAATGAGTCAATAGAATTAGAGGGGTGTGTTGTGATACCATATCATGGTTCCTTTTTCCACTGCATATGCATGATGGCTCATGTGTATGAAGTGACTTGCTTGTTTGGGTCTGTCATCCCGCTGTACTTAGGAATCTTGGGCAAGCAGAACTTTTTAGGGATTGGATTTGAGTCGCACTCAGAGGGAAAGGTTTCTGTACAAACTTCTTGGAATCCAAGCCCTTCAATATATGAGGCGCTTTGGGAACCTGGTCCACCCTATAATTGTAGGTTTCCAAATTTTTGCCATTTTTTTCGATTTTCTTTTCCCTTGATTCTATTCGTTTTGTCAGCTCTTCGATCCTTTTAATGATTTCAGGGTTGTTACGTGACTCGCTTCCCTTCGACCTTTCCTTGACCGTTCCTCCCTGTGAGTGATCTCACGAGATAGATCGGGCTCGATCCTGATCGGTACGCGACTTTGGTTTTGTAACTGAGCTATTGCCACCTGTTGAGCCTATAACATTTCAATGATCATCCGTAGATTGATCCTTCTCCTTGATTGTTTTGAGTTAATTAGGATCCACCACGGATGCTATTCTTGGTGTCAGTAGGGAAGCTTGTGTTGATATCCACATGCGAATTAGCATCCAATGTCCGGAATTGGAATTCCGACATGATCAATGGGCGATACCTTATTATCGGGCGCTATATGATTATTTTCACCGTGGTGATCAAACTCACCAACAGTAGGTAGATGTGCTAATTGTGAGTTTGACATTTTGAGCTTATGCCTGAAATCAAAGACACTTCATAGAACAAGTGAAAAATAGTGTGTGTTATGGAAATACATATCTAATAACCACTATTATTCTTAGCCCCACGGTGGGCGCCAAACTGTTTATCGTAAAAATTAGATAACAATTGAATTTATATTTGATTTTGAGGATATGTGATATAATTTGACATAAATTGAGAAGACAGATTAATATTGAAATCAATGACAGAAAAGTGAATGCAAACCACACAAGTTGAACAGTGTTAGCCTTGAAGGTTGGTCACCCTCGAGTCAAAAAGTTCCTCAATCGATGTAAGAACTGAATAAAAAGATAATAAGAACTAGAAATAACATTCTTTTGGGTACGTGTTACAATGTGTATTGGAAATAATCAGACACCATTTATATAGTAGGGGAGTCCTACTTTAGATACAATTCTACAAAATGTAAGAAATCTCATGATTTGCTAATTAGTCGGTCTTTTATTGATGTGTGCCGAGATTTTCGCATGATATCCGACTGGTTACTGGTATTTCAGCCTTCCGTTATTCGGTCCGATAATATCTCCTTGATTTTGATCGGAGTCGGTATTGGTTCCGGAGCTAGAGGCTCGATGATCTTGAAGATGCATGCTCTAACTTCGTACCTTGGTTTGATATAATCCGGGATCGATTTTCAACCTATCACTTTTTAGCCCCGATCTGTCATGTAATAGATGAGTCTGATTTCGACCATATAAATAGTTTATTTTAAATATTTTGCTAAATTAACAAGGAAAAAAGTTACTTGTGATCTTATAATGTGTCCCCCTTTCATTTTTATGGAATAATAAATTGGAAAAATTCTTTTTGGCGGCACTATTTGCATTGAATTGGTATAAAAAAATATATTGCCAAACTCTAAATCAATGATCTCTAAACTCTATACCAATCGTATATTTAAGTAGACACATTTTATGGCATTCCATTGATGTATTGCATGAGAGTTAAACTCTCTTACACTGAGAGACCGAATAAAGGTGTAACGAGCCAATTGGTAATTTTAAGCATTTGCACTTCACTCGGCGGTTTACGGGTGTGAGTAGCTTCGTATGATGTATTTTGACTTATGTGAATCATTGATTTTGGTTTTCAGGTTATTCGGGACTAACTGGGAAGAATGATTCTCAACTACGGAGATTTAAATTTGAAATAGTTGACCGAGTTTGGACATTTTGATATCAGGGTTGGATTTCAGCTTCGGAAGTTGGAGCAAGCCCATAATGTTAAATGTGACTTGTGTGCAAAATTTGAGGGTAATCGAATGTGATTTGATAGGTTTCGGCATCGGTTGTGGAAGTTTAAAGTTTCAAGTTCATTGATTTTTGGATTGAGGTGTGATTCGTCGCTTCGATGTTGTTATATATGTTTGAGGCCTCGAGTAAGTCCGAGTTATGTTATTGGTGTACACGGTGAAATTGGGGGGGGGGAGTTTCTCATTGACAAAGGGCTTCAGGAGATCGCCTCGAAGGCTCGATACCTCGAGTCGACTATTTCCCTCAAAACCTGTCGATACCCGGCCCTAGGATAATGTTGGTCGAGATCCCAACGAGCATAGGAGGCCTCCAAAGAATGCATCCAATTCAATTAAGTCTACCTAGATAGCCTAAACATTGGCCTACGTATGCACTATGAATCTGGTTAGCTGTCTCATCCCGTTTTCTTTATCACTCAAACGTATTTTGTACTAAGTTGGGACTCCCCCTCCTATAAAAGGGGAGTCGTTAACACTATGTAAGGGGCATCCCTATGATTCTGCACAAAAGTAATAATAGCTCTCTCTCTAGTTTCTCTCTAACCTAGTGACTCGAGGCTACTTTTGACATCTATTGCTTTCATACTTGTTCTTCATTTATTGCTTGGTATTGGCTATAAAGAGCTTTATTTAATCAAATCTTGACTATTATCTCCTTCCCGGTTATTCCCGGTAGCTCGAGCTCGAGCCAAATATCGACCTCGAGGCCTTCCGTCATTCAGCCCGAAGCTTAGGTAACGAGCCCTACGGTTTGATCACTACCCCGCTTAAACTCGTATTTCGTTGTTAAACTTCAAACTCCTAACATCAACTGCTCTAATAACTAGCATAAAAATAGGTCATGTATTTTTAGAATCCCATTTACAGATTTAATTGTCGTTACCATTTTCACGGTAAACAGTTTGGCACCCACCGCGTGGCTAAAAATAATAGTGATTTCTTGCTAGTTCCATTTAGAAAACACAAGTTATCTTTCACATCTTTTCTTGTCCAAGATCCTTCGATTTCAAGCTGAAATGTCTGGCTCAGTAAATAGAGTTGAGAACGATAACCTCGAAAACCATGGGGAAAATAGCATGGTTATTCCAGCTATCGGCACACCGCCACAAAATCCCGATAATGCACCGGGACCGATTTTAGCGGACGCGGATTCACAGATGCACAACAGGTCAATGAAGCCCCACACACCGATAGGAGCATACGACGTGACGACCAACATGAAGCCCAAAAGACCCCAACCCGAGAAGAACAGGAAGTTAGGCACAACAATTGGCCATCACTCAGTTACAAAGCCATCCAAATACTCCCAGCACAGCAGCTCCGGAAACAGCGCCCACAGCCGAACAGGTACCTGAGAGATCGAGCAATAATGGATCGGTAGTCGATCCTGCCATTGTGAAAATGCTGGAGGACCTCACCAAATGGATTAAGTAGGGCGAGAAAATGATAGCAGCCAACAACAAGAAGCTCAAGAGCTACAACTCAAGGGTCGACCAGATCCCGGGTGCACCCCCGGTCCTCAAGGGCTTGGATTCGAAGAAGTTCATACAAAGGCCATTCCCCGAGGAAGCGGCCCAAAACCCATTCTAAGGAAGTTCAGGATGCCAGAACTCCCTAAGTACAATCGATCCTAATGAGCACGTTACAGCCTACACCTGTGCAGTAAAAGTCAATGATATAAAGAATGACGAGATCGAGTCCGTATTGCTGAAAAAATTCGGGAAAACACTCTCGAAGGGGGACATGATGTGGTATCACAAATTGGCTACTAATTCAATATATTTATTCGCCATGCTAGCAGACTTCTTCATAAAGGCACACGCCGGTGCCATCAAAGTGGCAACGAGGAAATCCAACGTTTTCAAAATCAAGAAAAGAGAGAACAAGATGCTGTGAGATTTTGTGTCTCGATTTTAGATGGAACAGATGGAGATACCGCCAGTCTCCGACGAGTGGGCAGTGTAGGCCTTCACCCAAGTTCTGAACAAACGAGCTCAGTGGCTTCGAAATAGTTGAAACAGAACCTGATCGAGTATATAGCTGTGACCTGGTCAGACGTCCACAAGTGGTACCAATCGAAGATGTGGGCCGAGGATGACCAGTTAGGAGCCCCTTCGGGCTCAGTATACCCAAGCAGGCTCCTGGCAAAGGAACCACAACCAAACAAAGAAAAGGTATCAACTATACCTCGAAGATAGGAGGAACACCCTGAGGAGCAACCTACCTCACAATGATCAAATAGTGGATCAAGGACAGGACCCTCGAGGGCTCATAGACAGATCCAGGTTCGATCAAAACATGGTGCCAACGGGTGTGCCCCATTTATTAGAATACAACTTCAATGTCAATGTGTCAGATGTCGTGTTCACCATCAGTAAAATTAGAGATGCAAAATGGCCCAAACATATACAGTTAGATCCTTTGCAAAAGAATTATAACTTAGTATGCGAGTTTCACAACACACACGGCCACAAGACCGAGGATTGTCATTAGTTATGAGAAGAAGTAGCTCGACTGCTCAACAAATGACATCTCCGAGAATTCCTTAGTAATCGAGCCAAAAATCAATTCTGATAAAGGGAGGCAACCAAGAAGAACGAAGCAAATGAACTGCACCATGTCATCCACATGATCATAGGGGGCGCTGATGCCCGGCAGGAACCCGTAATGAGAAGAACAAAAATATCCATCACCAGAGAGAAGTAGACCCGGGGATATATTCCTGGGATGCCCTCACATTCAGCGAAGAAGACACCAAGACCTTGTCTCAACCTTACAATGACACACTGGTAATCTCCTTCCTCGTAAATTATTTTCAAATAAAATGTGTACTCGTAAATCTAGGTAACTCGGCTAACATTGTCAGGTCGAGGGGGATAGAGCCGCTCGGATTGCTCGACCAAATTGTGTCCGCCACATGAGTCTTCAGTGGATTCAATATGGAAATCAAAAAAACGAATGGTGAAATCATCCTTCTAGTCACCGTGGCTGGCACGACCAAGACGCCAAATTCCATGTCATCGAAGGAGACATGAGGTATAATGCCTTATTCGGATGATCATGGATACACAGCATGAGGGCAGTGCCGTCCACCCTCCACCAGATGATGAAATTCCCTACAAAGAACAGAACTAAAACCATCTATAGGGAATAGCAGGCGGCGAGGGAAATGTTCGCAATACACGATGTAGGATCAATATTCGTACCTCCGCCCCTAGTAAAAAAAATGAATCGGGCCTCACCCTAGATTGAACTTGGCAAAACGAAGTAAGAAACCATACCGCATCTTCGCCTCGGGAAATTGAAACAACTCAGCCCTCACGAGTGTAGCAAATCAATCCCGATGCATCGCCAACATATTTTCACTTTGAGGTACGACCATCTCCCTTTTTCTATTTCGAATTTTGGACTAATTTTTATGCAGGCACTCGATCGGAGCAGTCAGAACACTAACCCTGCCCGAAGACCTTAAGGTTCTTAAATGCACCCGTTGCACTTTTTTCCTTCGACCGAGTTTTTTGTTCCAAAAGAAGGGTTTTTACCGGCATGGTTTTTAGCGAGGAAATGTCTGCGAGCTACCTAGGGGAAGTCCAACAAGTGCTCAAAATTTCTTTTGCGGCCAACTCTGAACGATGATGGGCATCCCCCCTAGAAAACCACCCGCTTAGGAAAGTCACGAAATGCCAAATGAGGTTCCTATAGGAAAAGCATGTACTGGGCCAAATGGTCAAAACGTATCGTGTCCATATAGCCAGGCCCCCGTTGGTGAATACGTGTATATTGTACCAAACAATCAAAGAATACCTTTTGTCAGAAAGACCATCGCAAGATGAGGTAAAAATCCCTTTGCCGAACACGTCCCAAACACTCGAAGACTAACGTCGCAATTCAACACTCAGATGACCTTCAGGTCGGAACTCCAAAATCATAAAGCCTTCGGGTAAGGCAACGCAAATATCGCCAAGCATCACAAACATCAAAGATACCTTGAGTACTCAGAGACTTAGCGTCAACGGTTTAACACCCGCACAACCTCAAGGTCAAAACTTCATGCTCATAAGGCCCCAACGAGGAAATTCCAAGCTCACGAGTAACGGCCTTCGAGCCTAAGCAAACTTGATGACTCGGAGACTGTTATCAATCACCATACACTGGAATACCCGAGACGATAAGACCCAAAGCACGCAGACTCGGTCTAGCTAGATCTATTTTACATAGCAACAAAAACTGTAAGACCTCAACAGGCATGACAAACTGTAAGTCCTCAATAGGCATGAAAAATTTGTAAGACCTTACTATAGGAATAAAACTCAGTCCTGAAGTTTAGGTTATGTGTAGCATTTGTAAGATTCCCCAAAGGGCATACCCTCGATGTAGATGCCAAAACTATTACTAGAGATCAAAAATGGCTCCGACCAAACGCATATGACTATGGTCAAAACGGCTGCACCAGCCAAATTAATGCGACTCGGGGATGCCCGACCGTCGCTAACAAAACCACAGGCCATTACTTTGAATCTACTTCGAAAAGAAACAGTTAAAATAGGCCACCCTCAACAAGCAAAATGAGCTTCGACCATGTCAGCTCCAAATCATAAGGCTTCGAGCTACTCAGCCTACGAGCTAAAAACCTTCCGAGGTGTTCGAAAATCACCGCTAACAACTTGAAATCGCGATTCTTTTAGAATCGACAATGGGCCAGGAAAAATCATTTCAAAATTACCTTAATGAGAGGAAAATAAAGCCTATGCATGCCTAAGGGAAAAAAGTGTAAGAGCCATAGTCGTCAGCCAAACGAGCCTTAGGGCCACACACTAAAAGGCCGCAATGACCAAAAACGTAATAGCCAATGTCGCCAGCTAAAAATTTGAGAACTTGAGGATTAAAATGAGCTCAATTCATAACTCAATTCGGAGACTAGATTCAAAATAGTTAACTATACATGCCTAAGGGCACTTCGTAAGAGCCATCTTCGCAAACTTCACAAGCCTCAGGGCCATATACTTGAAAGGTCACTTCCACCCAAGGCATAAGCGCCATCATCATCTGTCTGTGTAGGCACAAAAAACTTGAGGGTCAATTAAGCTCAAGTCGCAACCCGACTCAGATACTGAACCCAAAATAGTTAAAATGAAAATGCCCAAGGACAAGGCATAAGAGCCATTTTCATCCGCCCATACGGGCACTAAAGCTTGAAGTAGGCCCGATTCAAAAACCTGACTCGGAGACTAAGCCCAAAGTAGCTGAGCAAAACATGGGAGCTCTAATGCCAGTTTGCGCTAAAAGCCGCATTAGCTAAAGCATGGAAGAGCCTCCGGGCCTGCCTGATGAGCTCCAGAGCTGTATCCGAATCTAAGGATGCTGGCCAAACTCCAAAACCGTCCTTCTTGGTCAAAGGTAAAGCAGAAAAGGAAACATAAAAGATAAAAGCTTCAAGTTTTCTCTTATTTACATACACAAAAGGTGCGTTCTCTATCTATAAACATGCCCTGCGGATGTTAAATACAAAATGGCAAAATCTACGCTCCGCTTTAGAGGGCTACAACCTATCAGCCTCATCTTTACTCTCTGTGACATCGGCAAGAAGTGACCAAGCATCACACTCGTCTTCCCTCGCTTGAAACAACTCTTCCAGGAGAACAAACCCCTGGCGCTGACTTTTTCAAGTATACCTCTCTTCGGGATCTGCAACGCACATATTCCTCGACCCTCTTTTCACGGTCGAGGTCCCTCTTCAACTTGGCTTGAGCATCAGTTGTATCCTTCAGATGAATTGCCATCTCCTGATCAGCCTTAGTCCGACTCAATACGGCTTCAACCCAAGCATCAACAATTTCAGCCCTGAACTTCGAGAGTTCGGACACGAGCCTCGCGACCATATCTGCTTGAACTAAAGTGTTGTCACGATCCAAATGGAGTTGGACCTCGAAGGCGGGAACTTTAGCCAAAGCATCCTTCTCCTCTGAAGCTTGAGCTTACACCTAAGCCCTCAGTTCACCACAAGCATTTCTAACGGTCGACTTTGCCCCTAAGATACTCTAGAGCCGTCTTCTTCTTCTGCAACTAAGATAGGAAAAGGGATTAACCTTAAGGGTTAAAAAGGTGGAACGCGCAACACGAGAGGTTACCTACTCCATTAAATAGCTCTCGTAATTCGAGCTTTGATACGCCTCATATCACCAAAGCATCAACTCAACCTCCTTCTCCTAGTTAAGGAGCCTAAGGGACTCACTCTCATCCAGAGCATTCCGAAGCCTAGCCCCATGACGGAGCAGCTCAGACCTGAGCCTGTCAAAGGCCAGCAGAAGAAAAACTTAGTAAGTAAGGGAAGACGCAAAGTACATAAGGACTATGCCAAAACTCACCATGAAGTGAAGCCGACGGACTTCCTTGAAGGCCGAGCACACTTCCATTGGTCTAGCCCCTTCGGCCCTAGAAGAACCAACCTCGGTCGAGGCATGTTCAGTCGGAGGAACCGCCGCTCTGAAATCAAAGACTCTAGGAACAACAGGATCGAGCAATATTCTTTTCTCGAAGGGGGCCCATTTTGCCCCACTAAAAGCTCCATCGCACTGCAAGTGTAAGTACCTTTTATCACCATCGTACCTTGGCTCAGAGGCAATCGATTCCTCCCCCTCTATGAAGGAACATAGCCTCACCCCAAAGGACCGCCCGATACATACGACAGCAAATCCAAAATAAAAGAAATGGGAAAATGTCTTCTATATGAAAACCAAGGTAAAAGCAGCGTATGTACATACCTCGGTATTTTGCTTCCCATCTGCCACGGGATACAGCTCGCCACCTACGCTCGTCGCAAGTCGAATGGGTCGGCAACCTCCGGACCCAGCCAGGCAAATCGAGAACTTCGCCTGGTGACCATGAAGTTGGTGTAGGAAAGGAGGAAACACAGTTACTAAACAGGTTTTCTGTATAAGCAAATCTAAGAAAGCTCGAGAATCTCCACTCACGCGCATAATTCCATCTCTTGAGAAAAGGCCTGAGCTCTATGGGGATAACATCAGCCGTTCGGACCCGGATGAATCGACTGAACCACTCTCGATCCCCATCTTCCTCATCATCAACAACAAAGGGTGTAGATGAATGGCACCGCAAGGTTAATAGGCCTCGATAATGAAAGGGCCAATACAGCCTGACGAGATGGCTAAGCGTGAATTCAAGCCCATCCTTCTCCGCAAAGAATCTCATCATCAGCACTATTTGCCAAAACGACAAATGTATTTGAGCCAAAGTAATTCGATACTTCTGGCAAAAATCAAGCACGACCCTATCAAGGGGGCCTAGCGCGAAAGGGTATAAGTATACGTTCAGGAATCCGTCAGCAGGGTCCCTAATACTCTCATCCGGGGAAAGCGCCTGTAGATCGCTCGCCCCATCCACAGTATCAACTCGCCATCTCCAGATGTTTCTCTTATTGAAGACATAGTCTTCAGAGTAAACTCCTGCAGATCCTGAGCAATAGCGGTGGAACGCTCCCCTCCCTACCGGCCCGACCCTAAAGTAACAGTTATGGCTATGGTAGAATTGGCAGACTGAATCAAGTATACCAACAATTTTGCACTTAAGGTAATGAAGAGCCCGATGCCAAGGCGGGAGGATAGCTATTTATAATAATGGTATCTTCCAAAGAAGCAGGAAGCACCCCACATATATGTGGGAAACAACAACGATTCGCCCATCCAGAATAAGCCCTGTAAGACCAATGGCCTCGATAAAAATCCCGGGGTAGTAACCGACCCCAGAAGACCTCCACCGACAAGAAGTTAGGCTCCAAGGTACCAACAACATTATCTCCAGTCCCGAGGTGGCACCCGACCTCGAGGACATCCATAAAAAAGAAGTCTGGCTTCGAAAAGCCTTCAACGCTATCATAGAGCTCGAGGCGGTATCCGACCTCGTGGTTTTCCTTTCTTAAAAAGAAAAATAAGCACTTCAAGTTCCGCCCACAAGGGCTCAACTTTAGAAAGTCGCCTGAGTACGAACATCCCTACCTTAGAAGCCTGCCTACAAACACCTTAAAGAGTTGTCTACGTCAAAACTCAAAAGTAAAAGCTCTAAGTGCCCGAAATTTATTTTTACCCAAATGTTCTATCTCAATGCAACTCAGAGGGCCCGACGGCCCGAGCCTATCAGACCAATTCAGGCTTGGTCCTATATACGACAATGGGCTAAAAAAAGAGTCATTTCAATCAGCCGAAGATCGGGAAGAATGCTCACGCCCAAGTAAGATATCATTAATTATCAACAAAGTGAAACATTGAAAGTCCTCAAAGTATGCAATAATATTCAATAATAGGGCAAAGCAATCAACGACGATATTATCACCCTCAAAGAACATAACGACAGGCACATTCAATAGTTTGTGAGAGCTGAATCAACGACAACATTATGACCTTGAAGAACAAGGAATCACGACACGTCAAGCAACCCTAAAAAGGTAAGATGGTGAAAAGTTTTGCCACTCATGAAGGGTTGCATCATCAGCACGACATCATTATGGAAGCCCATAGAGTGTGATGTCAACATCATTTCTTATCGCTTCTCTCCAAGAAACGTGGCACGGTGAAATTGGGGGGACCAATTTCTTATTGACAAAGGGCTTCAGGAGATCGCCTTGAAGGCTCGATACCTCGAGTGGGCTATTTCCCTCAAACCCTATCGATACCTAGCCGGAGGATAATGTTGGCCGAGATCCCAATGAGAATAGGAGGCCTCTGAAGAATGCATCCAGATTCGATTAAGTCTACCTAGATAGCCTAAGCATTGGCCTACGTATGCGTTATGAAACTAGTTACCTGTCCCATCCCATTTCCTTTATCACTCAAACATATCTTGTAATAAATTGGGACTCCTCCCTCCTATGTTGGCATGTTTGGTTGAGGTCCCTGAGGGCCTCGGGTGAGTTTCAGATATGTTTGAGTTGCGTTGCGCTCATTTTCTTATGTTTCGACGTTATTTTTTCAAGCATAAATGGTACTATATTAATAAAATAAACTCTAATTTCTATTTTTATTGAAGCATTAGATCCGTATCGTAATTACGGAGCCATAGCAAAAAGAATCATCAAATTTGGATATCGTATGGGGAGTTTATGGCCATTTTACTAAGAAATGGGTTGCTAGGTTTTTCAGATTAATTACGAAAGTTCCACCTACTTCGTATTTAAAATCTGCTCTATTTTCAAATATTGAAACTAACATATCTCCTTTAAGGTAAAATGGAGTTATTCAAGAGCCTAACCTGACTAAAATTTGACAAGGAATCCATTTGAGGCATCAAAAGCTAGTTTTGAGATCATTTGGCACAAGAAACAAGGCAGAATAGTGTTAAAATGATGATTTTATTCATTTAACATATTTTGAATTGGGGAGCTCGAAATTGGGTAATTTTTTAGGCGATTTTCACCATATGAATTGGGATAAGTGATCTCTACTCGGTTTTAGTTATACTCCATGAATCTATCTTTGATTATAGCTTTTGGTTGATGAACTTTAAAGAGGAAATTGGGGGGTTTTGACCTAAAGTTTCATAATATGAATTTTCCAGTTTTGAACATCCATTTGGAGCCGAAATTGAGTGAAACTAGTATGATTGGACTCGTAATTAAATGGGTTGTCAAATTTTATGAGTTTTTTCTGGTTTCGAGGTGTGGGACTGGGTGTGATTTTTGGCCAGATTTGGGATTTGATTTAGAATTTGATTTTTATCATTTGGAATTGTTTCCTTAGCCTTTATTTGATGTGTTTGAGTTGCTTTTGGCTAGTTTTGAGCCGTTCGGGGGTCACTACACACATGATGGCATTTTTGGAGCATTTCTTGACTTGCTCAATATTGTAATTGGCTTGTTCAAGATAAGTGTCTTGCCTAACTTTGTTGAGGGAAATTTTCCTCCTATTTGAAATTATTTGATACATGCGGGGGTGATACATATATGAGGTGATGAGCGTATATATATTTGTCGGGGTTAATCATGCTCAGGGATAGATTATTTTACATTTGTGTTTGTAAATCTTCGTGACCTTCCTGCTTCATGCCTTACTTGACTCTTAAATGCTAAAAACATAATATTAGATGATAGAAATCAAGACGTAACTTATTATAACTTGATGGAAATAATGAGAATGCATTTATGTGTCAAATTCGGTCATCTCTATGCGAAATCACTGTTACATTACTGCGGTCGATATTCTTAAAATACTAGACTCTATACTTGTGTAATAGATCATTTATGAGATTTCTGGAAGTATTTAAATAATACGGTTCTTAAAGGTTGTTGAATAATTGTTAACTTGAAAAGTTATGATTTGAAATTTGTTTGGAATATCTGTTAAAACACCCCCTCGATGTTATGTATACTTAATGCCTTGTCATTTTATTAATATTCGTATGTTTGATAAGGAAGAGTGTAAATCACGAAGGGTGATACCGTGCCATTTTATATATATTATCATGTGAGGAAGAGTGTAAATCACGAAGGGTGATGCTGTACCATTTTATATATATTATCATGTGAGGAAGAATGTAAAATACGAAGGGTGATGCCGTGCCATTTTATATATATTATCATGTGAGAAGAGTGTAAAGCACGAAGGGTGATACTGTGCCACATTATTGAGAGTAAAATCACGAATGGTGATGCCGTGCCATATCATTTGAGATGATGTCGTGCCATAGCATTTGAGAGTAAAAGCACGAAGGGTGATGCTGTGCCATTTCATGTATATTGTTATGCTTGTATATTATCGCGAGGTCATGGCATGATGGGTGTTTCCGTACAGGCAAGGATGAGGGACAAGCATTTAAGTATGATATTAGTCTTTCGTGTATATGTTCATGTCTTTACTTAGACCTGTTATTATTATAATTATAGACCCGGTGTGTTCTGTTACTATTATCTATCATTGATCTCTATCTCAATTGTTGTTGTGTTGCTTATACCTTTTACTCGCTTAACTTGTAAATACCATATCTATTTCCCTTCTTTTATAATTATGCTCATGTCGTATGTATTCTGTTGCACTTTAGTATAAGCCTTTCACCATGCTAGCCATTTATGCACTTATTTGTCAACTTGTAAATATTATGTGTTTTCTTCTTATTTGTTATATTTGTACTTAGGCCTCTAATATGCTAGTTAATTGAAGTTGATATTCTTTGTTTTTCAATTGTTGTTATTATTCACGTGCTTTCCACTTAGTCTTTTACTCTGCCCACATGTGTATCCTTGTCTGTTGTTGTTACTTGCGTATTTCCTATTTTGTAATTTCTATTATCGATATTTCTTTCATCTATTAGTTATGTTACTCGTACATTTGGGAGGATGAGTTGAATGCACGAAGGGTGTTGCCGTGCTAATTGATTTGTCACAAAAATTATTTTATATATGGTGAGGCAGAGATAGAAGCACGAAGGTACTACCGTGCCATTTGACTTGATATCTTGGATATACTTCTCATGCCAGGAAAGACTGTATATCTTCTACTGTGATTTCTTTTAGTAATTGTTGATTGTCTCGCGGAGTTATATATGGTACTTTTATCTTTTATGCTTTGAACTGCTTTTACTGTTAATCTAATTTACATGTTACAACAATAAACATCTTTTAACTAAAATTCTCATCACTACTTCGACGAGATTAGACAAAATACTTACCAGTACATGGAGTCGATTATATTGATACTACATTTGTTTACAATGTGTACAGGTTTATGGAGCAGAGTTGCTGGTGATATCGGGTGCTAATTCGAAAAATGTTCACGCATTCCGGGTATAGCTGCCTCTTGTCCTTAGCAGTTTAGATTTTACTATTCTATTTATGTATCATTCAAACAGAACGTATATTTATTCATACCGGCTTTGTAAATTCCAAGTCTTAGAAGCTCATGAGTCGTACTACCTGCTCTTGGGTAAATTGTAAATGTTCAGTTACCTATTCTTTATTTTGATATAATCTTTGTTGAGTTATATTGTCTGTTAGTTGGCTTACCTAGAGGATTGAGTTAGATGCCATCACGACCAGAGATTTTTGGATCGTGACAAAAGGATAATTACATACAATTAACTCTCTCTGTAAGTGAAACTGATTATTTAGAAAGATTAGGCTATTTAAGTATAAAAGAATTTTTATAATGTCCATACATGTAGATTAAAATTGAAGAATCTTAGAAGTCCAATTAATTAATTATCTAAACTTTCGTCGTATTAGTGAAGGTTTCATTTTCCCACCTCGTAATCCCCTCCCTCATTTCCTCTTACCTTACCCCTATAATAAAAATAATTTTAAAAAAAAGTTAAATCCATTAAATATATGATTAGCGGTTAATTTAAAAACAAAAGGTTTAATATTAAACAATCTATCAGAAGGGAGAAAAAAAGCCTGAAAACAAAAGGTTTCAATAGGGTCAAGTTGCTAAAAAATGAATTTGTCTGACAATAAATTAATATACTCCATTGAAAATTTTCAATTATGTATCATTAGGTAGGGCCGAAACAAAAAAAGAAATTTATTTTTCGAACCAATAATTTCATCTTATAAATGATATATAACGTATGCAAAATATCAAATAATGCGTTCAAGAGAATTTTCAACATTTTTTTTTATGATATATATTTGGAGAAATTTATATACAGCACAATAGCTTGATAAAATCACAATGATTAGACCATGTGCTACCCTTTAATTGTGGAGGTGCATGCCCCTTATTTTCCTAGTTTCCTTCAGAATATGAAATACAATCTACCAGAAAATATTACAAGTAGATTAGGGGTGTGTTTTCTAGGAAAATGTTTTCCTAGAAAATGTTTTCATGGAAAATAAAATCACTTATTTTCTCTTGTTTGGTTGGTAAGCGGAAAATATTTTCCGAAAAATATTTTCTATTGTTTAGTTAGAGAGTAGACACTATTTTGTTTTTGAAAAATATTTTTATGCAACTCTCCTCACCCCTCCCCCTCCCACCTCCCCCAC
>MU686707.1:40644-57195 GCA_026770625.1 Nicotiana glauca
GGGGGGGAGTGGGTGAGTGGTGCAGAAAAATGAAAAACAGAAATTTAAAATTGCAAAAAAAAATTTAAGGTAAAAAAAATATTTTTTTTGCGCGGGGGGATGGATGGGTAGTAGGGTGGATGGTAATGGAAAAACTGAAATTTAAAAAAAAAAACCTTTTTTTGGAGAGGGGGTGGGGTGGGGTGGGTTGGTAAGGGTGAGGAAGGTTGAGAAGAAGTTTTGGAAAATATTTTCCCTTCTTTTGATAAGAAAAATATTTTCCTCCAATTTGAGGAAAATGAATTGATAAGGAAAATGTTTCTCAAAACATTTAAGCCAACCAAACATGGAAAAATTGGAAAACATTTTCCAGTACCAAACACACCCTAGATTTAAAATGAGAATGAGTACATTGGTTATTTGGTGTTACACATATGCCTTACCTTCTTGACTGATCCCATATAGAGTGCATGTGCGAATTACTCTTCTATTATTAAATTAAAATAAGATTAATTATCAATTACAAGATCACATATAGTGTGCATGTGCGAATTACTCTTCTATTATTAAATTAAAATAAGATTAATTATCAATTACAAGAATATTCATTGAACTTCATTTCGTCACTAGTAGTATTAATTTAAAAGTGTTCTTTAAATTTCGCAAGAAGCAGAGATTTACCACTTGCACTAAAAATTTTAAAATAATATTTATTTGATGACGAACTCCCCACTAAGTGTAGAGTTTTCTCAAGTTCTTTTTCCTTCACCAATTCTCATGTTTTCTTAACTTCGATTTTTTTAAATTCTCTTCTTTATCCAACCTCAATCATTACTTGTAATTAATTCTCGTTTTAGTAATGTAATTTCCTATGTTATTCTATTCTAAGTCTCTTTATTCTGTTAGCTGGCTGGAATGGGTGCAAGTCTCGAGCTGAGCTTAATATGATTTTGATGCTTATTAAACAGTAGTCAAAGAATCACATCTTCTGAAGATATTTGTTGTATTGATTTACATGACCGTAGATGTGTTAAGCAGTGAAAGAACCATGTCAAACATCGAACTAGATAATCTGAAGACACTGATCAGAAGCTGAAACCTAGTTCCTAATGTAAGTCAGATATCTGGAAGGATTCATTTTGTGGGTTGAAAGTATGGTAATAATTGGATATGGTCAACAGTGATTCATTAACTTTGAGAATACTTGCATGTAAAGCTAAAGTGTGTGAAGAAGTATTTTAAGGAAATAAAATAAAATCCTTTTAGGATTATTTTTTATATAAGGTGAAATATCGGAGGGTCCAACTTCTCTTCATTGAGGTACTTTAGAAAATTGTCTCGAAGCCTCGGGGCTTTGAGGCCGCGGTCGAGTTCCCTCTCTCGAGGATCATCGACGCCCGGCCTGGAGACAATGTTGACCGCGGCTAGGGTAAAAATGGGAAGTTCCCAAGGCGCATGGCTAATACTGTCAGAGCCTAGCAGCCTATTCTAGACCCGGTTCAGGGCACCAGCGGATCATATCTAGTTGTCCCATCCCCATATTTTTATAATTAATGCCTTTTGTACTATATTGGGATTTCCCTCCTATATAAAGGGGATTCTTGTCATTTTGTAATGGCTTGTTGCTTCAGGTGCTCCACATGAAATATAGAAGAACATTCTCTTTTCTCTCATTTATCATCTTCATATTTGTTCTTCATTTATTGCTTATCATTGGCCATAAAGAGCCTTCTTTGATTATCTTATAATTATTAGCCCTACCCTGATTATCCTCGATAGCTCGTAGCCGAGCCCCGGAATCGACCTCGAGGCCCTAAATCGATAAGCTTGAGGCCTCGATTGACCAGCCTATTGGTTTGAGTATCACTCTCTTTTAAACTTTATTTTGTCTCTAAGTCTCGTATATCTGGCATCAACTTCTTAACAACTAGCATAAAAATAGATGACATATTTTTAGAATCCCATCAACAAATTTAATAGTGATTATTTTCTTGTTGATTTCATTATACAACGCAAGTTATCTTTCACACATTTCCTTGTCCAAGATCTTTGATTTCACGTCAAAATGTCTGGCTCAGTAAATAAAGTTGAAAACGACAACCTTGAAAACCACGGAGAGAACAGTGTGGCTGTTCCAATTGTTGGTGTGCCACCACGAAACCTTGAGAACACACCAGGACCAATTCCAGCGGACATGGGTTCACGCAACGCGCAACAGGTCGATATCAGCTCTCACACCAACAGGACCCACAAGAATTTAAAAAAACCCCAACCAGGGAAGAACGGGGAGTTAGCCTTCATGTTATTTTTAAAATGTTGCAGGCACAATAGTTGTCTATCGCCCAGCAGCAAAGCCAACAGAAAATGCCTAGCACAGTAGCACTGGGGACAGCTCCCCTAGCCGAACAGGTACGGGAGAGATCGAGCAATAATGGGTCGATAGCCGATCCTTCCATCGTAAAAATGCTCGAGGACCTCACCAGAAGGATCGAGTCGGGAGAAAAAATTATAGAAGCCAACGATAAGAAGGTCGAGACTTATAACACTAGAGTCGACCAAATTCCGGGAGCAACCCCAATCTTGAAAGGAGTGGACTCGAAGAAGTTCATACAGAAGCCGTTCCCGCAGGAAGCGGTCCCGAAATGCATTCTGAAGAAGTTTAGAATTCCAGACCTCCAAAAATACAACGGTAACTCGGACCCAAACAAGCACGTTACCGTCTATACCTTTGTAGTAAAGGGAAACGATCTGAAGGACAATTAGATCGAGTCTGTCCTGCTGAAAAAGTTCGGAGAAACACTTTATAAAGGGGCAATGATATGGTACCATAACTTGGCCCCAAACTCTATAGACTTGTTTGCCATGCTGGCAGATTCTTTCATAAAGGCACATGTCGGGACCATCAAAGTGGCCATGAGGAAATCTGACGTCTTCAAAATCAAGCAAAGGGAGAACGAGATGCTGTGAGAGTTCGTATCTCGCTTTCAAATGGAACGAATGGAACTAAGGTCTCCAACGAGTGGGTAGTGCAGGTCTTCACTCAAGGTCTGAATGAGCAAAACTCAGTGGCTTTAAGGTAGCTGAAAGAGAACCTGGTCGAGTATACCACCGTGACCTAGTCAGACGTCCACAACCGATACTAGTCAAAAATCAGGGTCGAAGATGACCAGCTGGGAGCCCCCTCTGGCTTAATATACCCAAGTAGTCTCTTAGCGAAGGAGCCAAAGCTAAACAAAGAAAGGTATCAGCCATACACCGAAGATAGGAGGAATGCCCCGAGGCGCAAACCACCTCGCAACGATCGAAGGGTAGACCGAGGATAGAATCCACATGGATTGATCAACAGAGCCGCATTCGATAGAAATGCGGGGCCAACTGAGGTACCTCGCCCTCGCTTATCAGAATACAACTTCAACGTCGACGTATCAGACATCGTGTTTGCTATAAGCAAAATCAGAGATGCCAGATGGCCCAAGCCTGCACAGTCGGATACTTCACAAAGGAACTATAACTTAGTGCGAGTTTCACAACACGCATGGATACAAGACCGAAGATTGCCGACAACTCCGGGAGGAAGTGGCCAGGTTACTCGACAACGGTCACCTTTGGGAATTGCTCAATGCCTGAGCTAAAAATCAGTTTCGGGAATGAGAAACAACCAAAAAGAACAAAGTGGACGAGCCGCCACATATCATCCACACGATCTTTTAAGACACTCCCGTGGCTGTGTCCGAATAAAGGACCGTATCGCATCCACCAAACGAACCCCAAGGTCTAAAAGTGCCATCACCACTGAGGTATAATCATCTCCCTTTTTCATTTCATATTTCATGCTAACTGTTGCCCAGCTCGAAGACCTTAGGGTTTTAAAGCATCCGTTGAACTCTTTTCCTTCGATCGAGTTTTTATCCCGAAGAGGGTTTTACCGGCAAGGTTTTTAATGAGGCAACATCTACATGCTACCTAAGGAAGACTCGACAAGTATTCCAGACTACTTTTGCAATCAACCCCGAATACTAGGGGGCATCCCCCCAGGGTTCCAATAGAAAAATGATGTATCGGGCCAAACGGTCGAGCGAATCGTGTCCGCATAGCGAGCCTCCGAAGGCAAAAAATGTATACTTGTTCCGAGAAATCAAAGAATACGTTTTGTCAAAGAATCACATACTCCAAAAGGAAAATGATTCCTTCATTGAAAACGTACCGAATACTCGGAGACTGGCGTCAATAATTTGGCACCCGTATGACCTCAGGCTCGGAACTCCAAGCTCATAAGCCCTCATCGATTCAGCATGAAAATCACAAAACATCTCCAAGGCCAAAATTTCCCCCAACACTCGGACTGGCGTCAAAATCCCAAAAATCGCATGACCTCAGGGTCGAAATCTCCAAAATGGTAAGCCCTCAATGAGGCAATACCGAGATCACGAGTAACGTCTCCTGAGCCAAAACAACGTTGATGACTCGGAGGCTATCGCTAATCGCCATTCATTAAAAAATCCGAGTCCATAAGACCCCGAGCAATCAGACTCGGTCTCGTAACTACATAAAGCAACAACAAATCTGTAAGACCTCAAGCAAGGCATGAACCATACTTGTACCAAGTATCTAAAAACTGTAAGACCTCAAAGGAATGAAAGTTTTGCAAGACCTTACTACAGGCGTAAACTCGATCCCGAAGTTAAGGCTATATATCAAACTTGTAAGACCCCTAAAAGGCATACCCTCGATATAGATGCCTAAACTACTTAATTCGGGATATAAATGGCTCCGTCCAAGCACAAATGACTTCGGTCATAAGGCTGTACTAGCCAAACTAACGCGACTTGGGGATGTCCGACCGTCGCTACAAAATCATAGGCCTTAATTACTTCGAAAAGAACCGGTTAAACAGGCTACCCTCGACATAGACAAAAGCGATTCGACCATGTCAACTCCACATCATTGGCTTCGAGATACTCAGCCTCCGAGCCAAACCTCCCGAGGTGCTCGATCATCGCCACAAAACGACTCAAAATCGAGGTTCTTCGCAGACCGACAAAGAGTCAAGCAAAAGTTACTACAAAAAATTCCTTAACGAGACGAAAATAAAGTTAATAAAAGGTCACTTCGACCCAAAGCGTAAGAGCCATTGTCGCCAGCTTGCATTAAAAGGACGCATAGGCCCAAGGCATAAGAGCCACTGTCGCTAGACCATACAAATCTTAAAACTTGAGGGTCGATTGAGCTCGAGTCGAAACCCGACTTGGAGACTGAACCCAAAATAGTCAACTACATATGCCTAAGGGTAAGGTGTAAGAGCCACTGTCGCTAGCCCAAACAAATTTATAAACTTGAGGGTCGATTGAGCTCGAGTCGAAACCCGACTCGGAGACTAAACCCAAAATAGTTAATGACATATGCCTAAGGGCAAGGCGTAAGAGCAACTATCACCATCCCATACAAATATAAAATCTTGGGGGTCGATTGAGCTTGAGTCGAAACCCGACTCGCAGACTGAACCCAAAATAGTTAACTACATATGCGTAAGGGCAAGGTGTAAGAGCCATTGTTGCCAGCCTACACAAATCTAAAAGCTTGAGTGTCAGATGAGCTCGAGTCAATACCGGACTCGGAGACTGAACCCAAAATAGCAGAAAAAAGAGGTCACGTCGACCAAGCGCGTAAAAGCCCACAGGCCAGTCTAATGACCCCAGGGACATATCACAAATCCAAGGATTCCTACCAACTCAAAGGACAAAATCACGGCAAACAGAAACCTAGGAGATACAAAATCACAAGGTTCACCCCTTATACATACATGTGATAAAATACAAGCTCCATCTACAGCATACTATGAAAAGTTCTATACACAGAGAAAAAAAATAAACATCCCTTTTTTTGGGACTATGGCCCGATAACCCTGTCCTCGCCATCCTCAGCATCAGACATAAGGAACTTGGCATCGTACTCCTCTGCGCCCCTGGCGTGGATTTCCTCAAGAGTTTCCCTCCGATATTTTCACTTTGCATACTCTTTACTACTGCTCGCATGACCAAGAGTTCTCCTCAGCTCAGCTCTAGTAGTGGCAGCGGTTTTCAAATAATCCACCGCTTTCTGGTCTGCCATAGTGCTGCTCATTATAGCCTCAGCCCAAGCATTCACCACCTCGGTCCGCGCCTTCGAAACCTTGAACTCAAGCCTTAAAATCGTGTTTGCTCTAGTGGAATCACTCACACGAGCGGGCCAGATCTACACCTCAAGAGACCGCAACTTGGGCATCTACATGAGCCTGCAACTCGTTAAACTTACGTTTGGCCTGGCCAACTTCTCCCCAAAGTTGTTCCAGCTCCCCTTTCTTGCTCTCCAACTAGGATATCAAAAAATTAATCTCCAAAGACAAAATAAGGAGCATACGTCAACATGAATTGCACGATATATGTCTTACGAGGCGGTTCTCGCATCCCCAGCTCCGATCTACCTCACTTCGCATGGATAACAGCTCGCTTTCCTTTCTCACACAAACAAGCTTAAGGGATATCTCCCTATCAGAAACTTCCCGCAACCTAGCCTCATAGCGGAGCAACTCGGACTTAAGCCTATCGAAGGCTTGCGAAAGAAAACCCAATGAGAAAGGAAGAGTGTGAAACCGGAGTAATCCCATACCAGCTGCTGAAGCTTACCATAAAATAGAGCCTTGCCAAAGGCCGAGCCTATGTCTGATGGCTTAGTGTCCCCTGAAGCGCCTTTGATACAAACTGAAGGAGGCACCGCGTGCTCCTCGCCTTTTGAATTACCCTTAGTAGAAGAGGGGAACATTCTTTCGAAAACAGAAGTCTCCAAAACTAGATGATCAGTCGAGTCGCCTCTTTTAAACCACTGAGAAGGACTCACCCCGCTGCGAGCCTCCTCACACCCCGGAGCCTATTTTCGTTTATCATCAACCCTCGACCCGGAGGTCAGCAGTTTCTGCTCCTTCCCTAGAGGATACGTCCTCGTCTCACAAAAATCTCCAATACCTATGGTGGCCAAGATAGTGCAAGTTAGTACGCCAAAGAGAAAAGTACCATTCTGAGGAAATAATCCACCGAGTGCCTACCATGATTCTTGGCCTCCCATCTCCCCTTGGACAGGTCTTGCCACCTGCGCTTATTATAGGTCGAACAAGCTGCCAACTTATGAGACCATTCGGCCAAATCAGGTACCTCATTCGGCAACCAAAGAGTCACTACAAAAAATGAAACAGGAAAAAGTCGTTATGGAGCCCGCCTCCAGTCAAAGTGATAAAAATACAGGTACGACACTTACGTGTGAAATTACATTTCTTAGGAAAGGGCAAAAACTCTTCCAGAATAATATTGACCGTTCAAGCTCGAACAAACCGGCTAATCCATCCCCAATCCTTATACTCCTCGCTATTAATGGCAGGAGATCGTGTGGATTGATGTTGTAGAGTAATCAAATCCCGATATCAAAATGGCCGATATAGCCTCACGAGATGGCTAAGGGTAAATTCGAGCCCTGCCTTATCTACGAAGTATCTTATCATCTGCACTATCTTCCAAAGGGATGGGTGAGCCTACACCAACGTAACCCGATATCTCCGACAGAACTCAAGCACAACTCGATCGGGGGGAACTGATGTAAAATCATGCGTATACACGCTCAAAAACCCCTCAACATGGGTCATGATGCTCTCCTCGAAGGAACGTACTTGTATAACCATACCTTCTCCCCATCCGCAGTATTTTCTGATAGTTTCAAGATGTTCCTCCCTTACTAATGAGATAAACCTCGACGCGTGCTCCTGATTTCCTTGAATGTTGGGAGGTCTCTCCAACATAAAGTCTTTCCCCGAGGCAAAGCACCTTGAGGCTTGCTCAATGAGTGCCGGTGACATACCAACGACCGTACACAGAGCAGGGGCAGAACTCCCCCTCCTTGGTAAGTGGATGTCGATGTAGCAACCATGGCTACGATAGAATAAGTAGAGGTGGGAATAGATTCGGGCAAAGATTTTGAGTCGAAACGACGAAAGAACTAACACAAAGCACCAATTTCTATTGTAGAAATGGTTACTCAAAGCAACGGAATCTCCATTTGAAGAGAAAATGAACAAATTTATAGGGCAAAGCGGCGGCTGCTCGCCTACCCAGAGGGCCAATTAACTCTGACCATGTTAACGTTACCTTTTTCTTGGAAAATGTACTTGCAAGACCGCCCCAGGCTCCATTTATCATATAGCACTAACACCGCTATCTCGCAAGATTCGAGAGGTATTGAGACCTCAAGGGTTTCTCGCTTATTGCAAGCACCAGCCCCAAAAAAGCTGTCGACCTAGCTTCAAGGTAGAACCCGATCTCGGGATCTCAATTGCTCCAAGTGCGGGCCCTAAAGAGCTAATGATAAAATTAAAAGGATGACTCCACAAGAGCGACAAAATATAAAGATTAGGAAAGTTTGGAACAAAAATAAATCCTTTTTGTATTGCCAAAAATATATATACAAGGGAAATCTTTACAAAACGCATTCCCCCGGGAGTACGTACATGGAAAGAAAAAAAGAAAAAGAAAGCAAAGCAACACAAAGCCTACTCTTCATCACCACTATCTTCATTACCATCTCCTGCATCCTCATTTGGGGAGGTCAAGAGTGCCAACATTCTCTCCAACTCTTGGGCCTCCTCAATTTTGACTTACAAGTTGACATCTTCGGCCTCGACCTCCTCCCTAGCATGTTCGATGGCCCGAGCCAGTTTTTGCTTGGCCTTTATGCATACTTCACAGACTATTTGATTCATCGTGGCTGTGTCATTCAGATAAGTAGCAACATTTCTTTCAATCTCGGACTTGGCCGCAACCAGCGGAGCAATCTCTTTTCGAGCATCTTTGAGAAGACCATGGGTCAATGCTAACTCCGAGATCGCTACCTCGTTCTGCTTCCTCAGTCCGAGGATCTCCACATTCAACCACCCAATCTATGAGTCCTTCTGCTCGACCTGCAAAAAGAAGGGTAAGCCAGTCGGTGTCGAACTATAGGAGCAAAGGTAGGGTTCGTGCAAGGAAAATTACCTGCTCAGCAAGATAAGCCTTCTCCCAGAACACTACCTCCAAAATAGCTCGAAGCTCGCCTGACTCTTCCTCCTTCTGAGCAGATAGGCCTATGTCTTTCATAATCCCAAGGCAAGCCTGTCAAGCTCCTTCTCACGGCATGAAAGCTCCTCGTGAAGTCTGGAGAGGGCATGATCATACATCTCCTTACACTGTGGCATAACGAAAGAGTGAGTGATACTCGAGACTGAAAGAAATACATGTAAAATAGCTATCACCTACTGAAGAAATTTCTCCACCTCCTTGACGGTGCCAGAAGCATCGAGACCGACATTGTCGCTAACATCATCTAAAATGTTACCAAGCACACCCCCTCCCCCTTGAGGGGGCTCCCCTCTTTAGCGTGGTTCATTTTCTGAGCGTCCCTTATCTCCCTTAATGAGAATCGAAGACTCGAACTGAGATCGCCGAGGTCACTGATGTCCTCGATAGGAAACTTCTGCCCCCGAAATGCTCCCACCCCAGATCACTCAAGATCGGCAGTAACAGTTCCGTTAGCGAAAACTATGCCACATTCGGGCATGGGATCCAACACCACATTAACATTTTTCTCGAAAATCTTCGCCGCACGGGATCGACCTGAGTCAGCCTTCCCCGATTCAGTGGCTTCCGGTCGAGGCACCTACGAGACTTCTGTGCCCGACCTCGATCTCTGCTCCAAAAGCCACTCGCTCTGACCATCATCTTTGTCCTCAGTATTGAAACTTGCCTTGGAAGCAGAAGTTGAGGTCCTGATTGCGGTTCGAGGCTTGTGTGGCTTAGGTTTCTTCATCATAGAGGGATCAGCAACCTCCTTACCCTTCCTTTTATTACCCTTGGCAGGCTCCGAAACCTCCATCTTGCCTCCAAGAGGTGGTCTCATCAGCACATTCTCGCCAAGTCCTGCACGAGCATAGTAGCCACAACTTATCATCACAAAAGGTATAGAAAAAAAACATAAGGTTAAGACGTAGGTGGCAAGGGAAACTTTACCATGGTTCTTGGCTATCCACCGCTTCTTTCCCAGGTCGGTCCATGATCGAGCAAGATATGGGAACTTGTAGTCCAGCCACTCAATCAACCTTGGCAGGTCCAAGACTGCTTTAGGATACCAAGCGGCAGCTGTAGAAATCAAAAAGAGGTCATATTTTTTGGAAGAAAGGAAAGAAGATCACAAAATATGTCCGAAGGAAAAAAATGCTTACGCTGCATGTTCCACCTCTTCGGGAAAGGCATCCTCCCGGCTGGAATGATTTAAGAGGTTTTAACCCGGACAAACCTACTCATCCATCCCCAATCTTTGTCCTCATCGGTACTTGAGAAAATGGATTTTTTGGATCGGTGACAAAGCCTAATCAAGCCTCGATAGAATTGGGGGTTGTACATCCTGATCAAATGGTTGAGGGTAAAGGCCTCATCCCGAACCTTATCGATGAAATGATAGAACATCAAGACTATCCTCTAAAAAGAGGGATAGATTTGACCGAGCGTCACCTGGTATTTGTTGCAAAATTCGAGGATAACCGGATCTATCTCTGAGGGAGAGGATTCATAATGATCGGCTGGGCCCAAAGTAAAGGGGTAGGTATACACATGGAGGAAACTGGCCTTGTAATCTGTTATACTCTCATCAGGTCTGGGAATCTCCACCTCTACCGCATTGCTCCATCAGCAGTCCCTTTTTACCGTCCCTGCATTGGTCACGACACTAATTTATCGGGACACGTGTTCGCATCGGACCGGTGCAGAAGAGGGTTTGTCAATGGTATAATATTTCAACATGTCAAGATTGGGGTGAGTACATTGTCACAAGGTGGGTATCACTTTTGGATTCCCCTTAGATGTTCAAGATGAAGAGGCGGCTTCACCCCGCCAAGGAACCGTCTTGGAGGTTCTGGCTATTACAATGGTAAAATCATTTCTCTAATAAAGTAAAGAAGAAAGAATGAAAAAGAAGATGGGTCTGGATTCATGAATTTGAAGATGTTGGGAAAGTAAGGATTATCAAATGGTTGGCATATTTATAGAAACCATATAGGCAGTGGAAGGGACGAGCTAATAGCGGTTCGTGGACTTCTCGATAGTCGCATTTTGATCACGAACTTTACGCGGTTTTTGGGGCATGGTATTTAATGCTATGATAAGCTGACGTCATGACGATGATGCCCTTAAAACGGAGGCTCAAAATCATTTCCTATCACTTCGTTCTAGGAAATGCGAATACTATTTGTATACGGAAAAATCGGAGCGTCCAATTTCTAGTCATCGAGGTACTTCTTAAGATTGTCTCGAAGCCTCGAGGCTTTGAGGCCACAGTAGAGTTCCCTCTCTCGAGGTTCGTCGATGCCCGGCCTGAAGACAATGTTGACCGCAGCTAGGGTAAAAATGGAAAGTTCCCAAAGCGCATGGCTAATACTGACAGAGCCTAGCAGGCTATTCTAGACCCGGTTCAGGGCACCGGGGGATCGACCTCGAGGCCCCGAATCGATAAGCTCGAGGCCTCGATTGACCAGCCTATCGATTTGATTATCACTCTCTTTTTAACCTTTGTTTTGTCTCTAAGTCTCACATATCTAGCATCAACTTCTTAACAACTAGCATAAAAATATATCACGTATTTTTAGAATCCCATCAAAAAATTTAATTGGTTAATTACCGGACAACGCGATATTACCCGATTAACTAATAAGTGGATAAAAACTTAATTAATATACCACCCCCACCCCACGTGGCAAGAAGCCACAAGTTTAGAAAATGGCTAAGTAATTATTCTTGCCAGATGTCTAAATTACGAATATGACTAACTTTGTTTTATCATTATTTGGGAAACTTACTAAACAATTCATAGATAAGAACTTGGTAACCAAGTCTTAAAAACGTTGAAATCAAGAATTTTTAACCAAAATCATTTCATGTCCTTGGCTGGAGACCAAGGACTTTGAAGCAGAAGCTTGAAGCAAAACGTTGGATCAAGTCTTGGCTTTAAACACTTCTTTGTTTCACCAAGCTTTAGAAGAAGAAGTCAAGTTCGTTTCAATTTCAATGAAATCCAAGTGTAGTTTCGTTCATATTTTGCAGAAGCATATTCGTTCAAAAAATCGAGAAACAAGTATGTTAAGGTTAAGCTCTTCTATTATTTTGGCATGTTCTCGTCATTATACAAATTTGATAATGAGGCATAAAAATAAATTCATATTCCACAATTTACATATATTTTGCTAATCTCGAAAATTTTGTATATTTTTATAGTTTTATAAGTTATAATATTCTCCTTATCGGGACTTTATATTCAGTTGCGTATTTCCTACTTTCAGTCAAGAGAGTCACAGAATTTACATATATACAGTATTAAAAGTATTTTCATTACTATCGAGCTATAATCGATGGGCAGGCTCCTATTGGGCAACCTTTGATTAGATGGTAAGTTATATACTGAGCCTACTGTGGCCGAGCGCTTATGAGCAAGCCCAGTTGGTCAAGATACAGAGCCATCGATGGATAGGCTCCTATTGGGCAACCCTGATCAGATGGTAAGTTATATACTAAGCCTAATGTGGCCGAGCGCTTATGAGCAAGCCCAGTTGGTCAAGATACAGAGCCTAGTATGGTCGAGCGCCTATGAGCGAGCCTTCTATGGCAGAGTAGTTATATGTATACCGAGCCTTATAGGGCCGGACAACTATTTTACTTACTATATTGAGAGAATTGAGTCAGTATCAACAGGTAAGCATATTTTCAGATTATCTATGACTTCCAGCTACTTGCAGTTATTATATTATCAATTCAGTTTCAGCTTTCAGAATATTGCCTTACGTACTTAGTACATAATTTCGTTAACATCCCTTTTCTGGGGGCGCTGCATTTCATGCGTGCAGGTCAGACAGACAGACGGGTAGGCCTCATCAATAAGTGTGCCCAAGTTCAGCTTGGTAAGTAAGCTCCATACCTTTCGGAGTTTCCGGTTCTATAGCCTTATGTACATCTTGTATATATATGTATATATATATATTATGAGTAGGTCAGGAAGCTATTTCGATCACAATATATCTATCAGTAAAGGCTTGTAGACATATCCTGTCAGTTAGTGTAATATGTTGAGCTTGCAGTCCTTGTATGTATATTTGGTTGGTTTGTTAGCTGTAATTGTTATGACAGCCTTATCGGCCCACTTATATATTAACATTTTGGTCAGCATTTGCAGTTATCTTGCAATGTGGCCCACGGCCAAAGTATGACATCATATGTTTAGAGTCCCTTAGTTGCAAGTTAGTAAGCAAGGATAGGTGAGGCTTGCGTGCCACTCTCTCCCCCAGATTTGGGGCGTGGCAGTGGCTTGCTTAACCTTGTGTGGGGGAACTCCCCTTAGGATTTGGTACTATTTGATATATAAATTCCGTATACGTTTGATGACGAGTGCATACATTAGCTAATTGGTTAAAAATCCTGTTTTCATTAAGCAAATATATGTTTTTTTTAATTGAGCAATACTAGTATATGTAACTATCTTGTTTAGCTTAGGAAAGCATGCCTACGTGCCTTAACTGTCTTAACTGCCTACCTGAACTCTATGCAGCATGTTTGGTGCAAATTCCCATCTTCTTTGATATGAACTTAATCTAAACTATAGAATTCCTTGTTGAAATTGTTTTTTATATTGATTGAGTTTTATATTTACTTTGGGACTATGAAATGGTATTCCGGGAGATCTCGTTGAATGTTTATATTTGGACTACGGGACAGTATCGTGGGAGATCCCTCTGTACTGGATATTTACTTTATGACTACGGAACGGTATTTTGAAAGAACACCCCAGCACATTTATATTTGGGACTATTGTACAGTATCCTGGGAGATCCCCCTGCACATTTACGTTTGGGACTGCATGACAGTATCTCGGGAGATCCCGTGTACATTACGTTTGGGACTACGGGACGGTATTCCCGGAGATCCCCTGTTGCTATCTCTGTGTACTGAGTTATTGTTTATTTTCTTTTTCTGTGATTTGACTCTTGTTGGCTATTAGTATTTATCTTTACTACGATATTTCATTCTATATTATATTATTATACATATATACCAGTAGGGCCCTGACCTGATCTCGTCACTACTCAACCAAGGTTAGGATTGACACTTATTGGGTACCACTAGGGGTACTCATGCCCTTTCCTGCACATGTTTTTCATGTGCAGATCCAGGTACCTCTTCCCAACCATATTTCCAATGAGGCAAAGCGATTTTAAAGACTTCGAGGTATATCTGCCACGTCCGCAGACCTAGGAGCTCCTCTCTACTCTTCCTTAAAGACTTTCTGGCATTTTCTTCGTTGATAGTTTCTGGTGTATAGAAGCACTATTTACTTATATAGCTTGTGACTCATGGTATTTCGGAATTTGGGAGCATTTATATGCAGTTCGAGAGTGTTTATTGTATATGCCGAGCGACATCTAAACTTTTTGATTAAATTTACCTATTATATTGTTAATTTTCATGTTTTTATTTTATTTCCACAAAAATATTATGCTTACTTAGTCATAGAGACTAGATCACAATAGTTCATGGAGGGAGAACTTGGGTCGTGACAATTATTCAAAACGGTCCTAAGGTTCCCATAAAAGATAACAAAAGGATAGTCACTGGCCCATAAACCAGGGATCAATATTGCTCATCCTCAAGTAACTTTAAAATTAAGCACATCGGCAAGTAAGACATTTCAAAATATGTTCAAGCATCCTAGCAATGACAATGGTTTATACCAATGCCTCAGAACCTAATATAAGAGCTATAAACATTTTTCTCAAGTTTAGACCCAAGACTATTTAAAATATTTGTGTGCCTCTTTCTAACATGCTAACCTCAAAATTGATTCAAATATATTCCTCTTTAAGACATTCTTATTGTTCCAACCAAAGATCCAAGGACCTTACCCTTACCAATAGGTCAAAGATAGTAATCAGTCGCACACTCAAAATATGAATTCAAACATAATCTAAGGACTCACATATCTAAAGAATTTGCTCACCCTCGTAAATAAACTCATGTGCCACAAAGTTTGTATCATAAAATTTCCCTAAGTATAATTTTCTACTAATTTAAGCTCGTAAAATTTAGGATCAATTAGGTCTTTAGGGGTTATAATTAGGATAAGGGGCCGGTAGTGTATATATGGATAATCATGAATAATCCTTCTAATGTCACGACCCAGATCTCAACATGTCATGATGGCACCTATCACAGTACTAGGCAAGATGACAATTACAAATAACTACGCATTTTTAAATTGAAAATATGGTGAAACAAGTCTAACAGTATAATTCTCAGAAATAACCGATATGAATAACTGCGACTCGAATACAAAATTTTCAATATCCTGGTGTCACTGAGTACATGAGCTACTAAATGACAACACAGTCAAAACTTCTAATACAATTGTTTGAAAAGATAGAATACTGCTAACTAAACTGAAAATAAGGAGAGCCGAGGTATGTGGGCGCTAAAGCAGCTAACTAAAAAGTCTCCAAGCAGGTAATGCTCTAAGTCTAGCAACCACCAGGTCTAGATGTACCTGGATCTATACACAAAGTGCAGAGTGTAGTATGAGTACAGTTGATCCAATGTAATTACAAGTAACATGACTAACCTTGGGCTGAAAACAATGACGAGCTCAGATAGATAAAGTCCATACCCAGATAATAATAGGTATGATAAGAAAATGATAGTAATAACTCAGAAAAAATCTCATAATCAGTTGTATATAGCATAGAAAAGTAGAAATGCTTTCAAATTCAATAGTTTAGGCTCAATACTAGTAAAATATGCCAAGTATAGCTAACATGAGGAATATCACATCCCTATGTCTACATGTCAAATATGCATGTCAACTGTAATGCAACACAGTAATAAACTCATATACTCATGGTCTCGGAGTTTTCAACCACATTCAACACGCTCAATCCCTCCGCACTACCAATCAATCAACACTTTTAATCACTCAACACTCGTACTCGAGACTCACACTCAGCACTCAACAGTACCCGTATTCACTGCTGGTATGTCAGACTCCGGAGGGGCAGATCCTGCTCAAGAGCTAATATAAGCCAACATGGTATGCTGTGGTGTGCTACCCGATCCTATCATAAATTAATAAAGCCTATTGGGAAGTTCAACCTGACCCATTAATATCACTCACAATCAGGCCCTCAGCATCACTCAGCTATGAATCTATCCAGTCTCTCTGGATCATAAATATCATGATAGTTAGCCCATATAATGATAATATTGCATTGGAAAAAAACTGAATTTATATTAAAGATGACGTGGCATGACATGTGGATTGGTCAAAAGGTCAACAGGTAATAATTAATTGAGAGACACGAGAAGAAGAACTCAAAATAGGCACGGGGTGCAATTTAGATACGTATCTCGTACCTAAATGAAGCATTTAGGTCTAGGAATTCTTAAGGATTCAAAAGACAAGAATCTGGTGACGAAAGATACGGGAAGAGGA
>MU686707.1:74267-89507 GCA_026770625.1 Nicotiana glauca
GGGGGGGGGGGGGGGAGTTGTGTCTTGGCAATCTAGGTTATAAAATATGTAACTCTATCTACTACAGAAGCCGAGCCTATTGCTGCCGTTAAAACTTGGAAAGCAGTGCTCTTGATGAAGAGTTTTTGTTGGGGAAACTTAGTTTTACTCAGAAAAGTATGTGCTTTATTGCACCAGTCAAAGTGTTATTCAACTTTGAAAGACTTTTATATTTTATGGTAGGTCTAAACATATTGATGTGAGATACTGTTGGATTTGAGATGTGTTAGATTTTAAGTTGCTTGAACTTGAAAAGATTTTCACGGATGATAACGGTTTCGACATATTTATCAAATCTTTACCGAGAGAAAATTTAAAGTATTTACTTGATCGCTGGGATGACAATTTCCTCCACAAAACCGGGAGGGGGCAATTATTAGATTTGGCCCCTTTTCCTTCTTATATGGATAAATGAATTCCACTTAAACTAGTTTACTTTTTTCTTTTGGCCCCACATTAAAAAGACATTTTAAGTGTGATTTGAAGGTAAGAGAAGTTTAGATAAAGCAACATTTATCGCTGACGTGAAAAGGTTTGTGCAGAACATTATTAATTCGAGGGTTGGTTCGTTTTGCCATATTTTGAGCTGGGAAGATCGAATTTTGGAAGATTTTGGAGGCGATTAGTCAAGACCCATATTTGAGGAGGCGTGGCTGGAACTTGGCGTCGTACTGGTCCGAGCGAACCACTCTGAAACTCTTTTTTTCGTAATTATTATGGACCAACATGTCTACAACTCATAATGTATAAATATAAGTGGGCAAACATTGTATCACTAAACCATCGTTCTTATAACATGAATACATATGGGCCATCAAGGGCTCTGACATACTGTACAAAAGGAACCTCAGTCTAACAAGACTCTAAAATTATTCGACATCAAATGGGACAGGCCCCTGCCTAACAATAAATCTGTAGCAGAACTCTGACACGATGACTTATACACTCGGCTGCACTCCGAATGAAGAAGAGTCTTGTAATGACCTGATAAGTCATCTTATTATTTAAAGTCAAATTTTGTAATCCGAGGCCTTTATAACCTCATTTTATCCCTCATTAATTTGCATGCACAGTCCGGCGTATTTATGGTAAGCTTTTGTGTTGAAAGTAGATAAAAATAGGGATTTTTGATTGAAAAATTCATTTGAGTTGACTACAGTCAATATTTATGGTAAAGGGGCCTAGATTTGTATTTTGAAAGTACTAGTGGGTCCGTATCGAAATATGGGATTTGGATGTATCCTCATAATCGGATTCGAATGTCTATCTCTTTCGATGCAATAGCAAGATCTTATTTGTAACAACTGGTTTTGTTGGTTGGTTAATTGGTCACATCTTATTCATGAAATGGCCTAGCCCGAGTTATGAATTTTGTTGAAAATTGAAAGCTGAAAATTATTGGGTTACAAATATTGATGTTTGATATTATTGATATAGGGTTTGTATTTTGGTTTCAAATCTCAGTACAGGTTCAATATAATATTTAAGACTTGTTTGTAAAATTTAATAAAAAAAGGGAGTTGGTTTGATGTGATTCGGATGTCTAGTTGAGAAAATAGAAATTTCAAAGTGTTCTTGAGTATTTCATTTGATTTGGTGCTAAATTCGTAGTTCTTGGTGTTATTTTAGCGATTTGATCATGCAAGCAAGTTTGTATGATGTTTTAAGATTTGTGTGCACGTTTTGTTTGGATCGCTGAGGGCTCAGGTGAGTTTCAGATAGGCTACAAAGTGAAAATAGGACTTAGAACACTGTTGGTGCATCAGATTTTTGTTGCAGGCCTCAGACCTCGCAAATGCGAGGTCAAGCATCGCATTTGCGACCATTATTGGGTTTGCATTTGCGATCCACATCACATTTGCGAAGAGTGCTTGGGAAGGCCAGCATTCGCAATTGCAAACAATGTTTCGCATTTGCGATAGGGACATGGGGAAGGCAATTTCGCATTTGCGATCAGCTCAGGTCGTAACAGCAATCATTTCTTCGCTTTTGCGAAGGAAGCAAAAGTGAGAGACTCGCAAATGCGATGGTTTTCTCGCATTTTCGAACTTCGCAATTGTGAAGCCCAGGTTGCAAATGGGACCTCTGCAACTGTGTAAAACCTAACTTAGAGGAGATTTTTACTCATTTCTCAAAATTTTCAAAACAATAAACCTCTAGGAGATTTTCCAAAGATTATTTCTTCCCCAAATCATAGGTAAGTGATTTTTAACTAGTTTCTTTCAATCTTTCACTTTATTTTATAAGATTTCAACCTAGAATCTAAGTTTTTTTATGGTGGAATTGGGGATTTTTCGGTAGAAACTAGGGATTTCAAAATTTGAGAATTTAGACCTCAAATTGAGGTCGGATTCCAAAACCAATTACATATCCAGGCTCGGGGGTAAATGTGTAATCGGATTTTAGTCCGAATTTTGGGTTTGGACCAAGGTGACCCGAGTGTTGACTTTTTCAATAATGGCTTAAATTGAATTCTTATCAATTGTGGGTGATTCTTAAGGTTTATTTTGAAATGTTTGGTTGGTAATTTGCTAGAGATTGTTGGTTTGGAGGCGTTTTTGAAAGGCAAAGGTGTGATTGAGATTTGAGTGATCTTTAGAGCGAGGTAAGTATTGTGTCTAACTTTAACTTGAGGGAATTTGGAACCCTCGAACTTTTTGTTATGTGAATTCCACGTGAGCAGTGTATATGCAAGGTGACAAGTGCTTATACGCCGCCGAATTATATGTTTTCCCTGATTTATCATTCTTCCTTAATTGTTTTTCCTTCTATCTTAATTGTTACATGCTCTAATTGCTTTCCATGCTTAGTTGTTACATGTTAATCAATATTTTCTTTTTGTTAATCATGTTAGCTTTTTTTTATAGTTTCCCCTAATCCCTGCTATTTGCTTAATTTGACTTGTTTGTACCTTTTAACTATAAATTATTGGTTTGGTCTCGCTATGTAGTATTATTTGTGTAGATTCTATATTGAACAAGGTTTCTTTTATTTATTTAGTTTTGTATTATTTATCATAAAGGCCTTGTGATTTAGCCTGTTCATTTGACTGTGTGCATTGACTATTTGGTACTGATATGGTGAGATCAGGCTGCACGCCGTAAAAGTGTAATGAATGAGGATTGATATGGTGGAATAAAGGTGAATTACTATATTCATATTGATATATAATGAGATCTGATTATATATATATATATATATATATATATATATATATATATATATATATTGTGTTGATATTGATATTGTGTTGATGGAATAAGGGACGAGTATGTGATGTCTGGTGGGATCTTGTTACGCACCGCAACAACCTATATGTTTATATTTCTTGAGCTGTATTGTTTTCGGGTATTTTTATTTGAGCGGGTAGAGTTTCACAACCCCAAACCGACCCATTCGTGATGGTGCCTATCGTGAAACTACGCCAACCGACACATTTCCAATTTAATCCATATTTCATCTAAAAACATAAGTAAAAGCATTTCAACTAGAATCCGATAAAGAAATAAAGTTAAATCAACAAAGCGAAAAAATAAAAGCCCGACCGCGATAGTCACTAAGTCTTGAGCAATGCTACAATAGTTCTGAGACAAGACAAGACCAAAATAGTTTGGAAAATAACAACAAAGTACTAATAGGAAGATAGAGAAAGAGAAAAGCGGAACTGCGGTCGCCAGGAAGCTACCTCGCTATCTCCGTAAAGTCTGCGACTGGAATAGTCAAAAGCCACTACCGTGCCCTGAGAATCCTGGATTTGCACACAACATGTAGCGGGTAATGTGAGTACACCAACTCAGTAAGTAACAAGTCCAAACTATGGACTGACCGGTAGTGACGAACCAAACCTTAACTGTCACGATCCAAAATCCACTAAGGGTCGTGGTAGAGCCGGACACCGCTGTCAGGCAAAGCCAACCAAGAATGCATGATTAAATTCCAGTTTTAGTATTTGCGGAAATTATTTTTCTTATACGTTAAATATTAAATAATAAAATTTTTACAGAAATGAATATAAAGTCGATAAAAGACTTAATACTGAATAATACATAAATCCTGCCAGAACCCGGTGTCACAAGTGCATGAGCAACTACAGATAAGGAAATAAAATACAACATCCGTCCGAAATACAGTGGACAAGAAATAGATATCATATACCAAAAGGGACTATACTAGTTGCGGGTCGCCTCGAATAATGCAACTCACCTAGTCCCAGAATTATCTGCGCTGCTACGCCCAGTAGGCCACTAGGGTTACATATACCTGTGCAACAAAAATGAACAGAAATATAGTATGAGCACGTAAACAACGTGTACTCAATGAGTATCCCGTCTAATCTCGAAGAAGTAGAGACGAGAGAGTCGAATTCGACACATACTAGTGGTCCAATAATGAGGTCAGTAATAAATTAAATTATGTATTTCTACAAACATGATTTTAGTCCAAATAGAAGGAAACAAGTAAACAATTAATTCTCTTATAGGAAATTCCCAAAATTCCTTTATAAAATTATCCAAATATCTTCAAGCCATGAAGAGGCAATAATAACTTAATTAAGTTCAAGGCAACAATACAAGCATGCTCATATCATGTCGAGGAGACGACCCGATCCAACAGAAATAAATTGTATACTTGCCGAGGGTCGACGGCGCGCCTATAGATGCATCTATTTAATCTGCCGAGGCGTTCGGCCCGTTCCAAAATAAACACATAGAGACATTCAATAAAGATGCCAACATGGGGCATTTATCCAAAGAAAGCTAATTCTCTTTTAACAATTTAAGATAATGAGGTTTAGATCTTGTTAGAAATTCATTTACTATTTTGATGTGGTTTAAGCAATACAAATAACCATAAGATTACAAATATTCAAAGTGTAGCATGCTTTTGGGTCCTAGACTACCCGAAAAATAGCATAATAGCAGCTACACATGGACCCTCGTCACCTCGTGCGTACGTAGCCCCTGCAATTAGGAGCACATAATCAATTATTACACCTATGGGATATTTCCCTCTTACAAGGTTAGAAAGGAGACTTACCTCGCTCCGAAGATCCATAACCGGCATTCCACGCCCTTTCGAAGACTCTACTTGATGCACCATGCTCCAAAACTAGCCAACGGTTACAAAAATCCATTAATATATGCTCAATTATTCATACAATCTAATTTATAGCAATTCCTAACCCCGATCAAAAAGTTGACCAAAACGCCCGCCCGAAATCCGAAATTTTTCAAAATTAAAGATTACCCATGAACTGACGAACTCAAATATATAATTTTCTCTTAATTTCATCCCAAAATCGTGGCTAAATTTCAAGAATATAATTTCTAGGTCTTTCTACCAAAACCCCAAATTTTCTACACAATTCATGATTAAATCCACACATAATTGATGTATTTAACTCATAATAGGTGGGGATATATTACCTTGTCGTTGATGACAAAAATCCTCTCTTGAAGCTCCCCCAAAAATCGCCCAAGCCTTGAAAAACGGGTGAAATAAACTCAAACCCCGATTTAAAACATCCCTTCTGCTTCCAGCGATTTCCGCACCTACGATCCCTTGACCGCTTCTACGGTTCCGTAGGTATGGATCAATCACCGCTTCTGCGGTCTGCCCAAGGCTGCCCTTTTTCGCTTCTGCAATATTCCCTCCGCAGATGCGGTCCCGCTTTTGCGGAAATTTGACCGCATCAGCGGTCCACTCTAAGCCGACACAATCTGCTTCTACGACCACTTCTCCGCAGATGCGGTTCTGCTTTTGTGGAACATTGACCGCATCTGCAGTCCTCAAGCCCTTGACAAAAAATTCGCACCTGCACTTTCCTAGCCGTTTCTGCGGCACCGCACCTGCGGCCCCTTTTCCGTAGGTGCGGTTATGACAACAACCAGCAGTCCTCAACCTTCCAAAAATCACATTTTCCATCCGTTAACCACCCGGAATCCATCTGAGGCCCCCGGGACCCCAACCAAACATACCAACCAATCCCAAAATACATTACGGACCCGCTCGAGGCTTCAAATTGCATTGAACAATGCTAAAATCATGAATCGACCTCCAATCCAAACTTAATGAACTTTAAAATTTCAAACTTCTATTTCCGATGTTTAGACCTATAAACCACGTCCGATTGACCTCAAATTTTGCGCACAAGACATATTTGACATCACGGACCTACTCCAACTTTCGGAATCAAATTCCAACCCCGATATCAAAAAGTCCACTTCCGGTAAAACTTATCAAAAACCTTCAAATTTCTATCTTTTGCCAAATGGCTCCAAAATGACTTACGGACCTCCGAATTCACTTCCGATCCTGCCCCAACTCCAGAATCACCATATGGAGCTATTCACAGTCTCGGAATCCCAAACGGAAATTGATAACACTGAAATGCACTTCAACCCAAACTTATAAATTTTTTTCTAAAATGCTAACTTCCGCAATAGGCGCCAAAACGCTCCCGGGTTATCCAAAACCCAATCCAGGCATACGCCCAAGTCTGAAATCATCATACGAACCTGCTGGAACCTTCAGATGCCAATTCCGAGGTTTTTTACTCAAAAATCCAATCTTAGTTCATTCTTTCAACTTTAAGCTTCTAAAACAATAATTCTCTCTCCAAATCAACTCTAAATTTCCCGGAACTTAATTCCGGCCATGCGTACAAGTCATAATACCTAAAATGAAGCTGTTCATGGCCTCCAACTGCTGAACGGAGCGCTAGGACTCAAAACGACCTGTCAGGTCATTACATTTTCTCCCACTCAAACATACGTTCATCCTCGAACGTGCTAAGAACTACACCAGAGTGGTCTGAAATCGCTATTTAACTTCACATACACCTTCCCGTGCTACCACAACTCAGTTGAGCATATTAGCTCAATCAATTCTGAAGATATCTTCTCTTATTCAAGCAGATACGCCTTAAAGCCCAATTCCAACATTCGAAATTTCTGTGCCCGACCTGTTTCCACCATAAGATCACCTTATTAGTCACCACACGCTGTGCCTAAACATAGCTGCATAACATCGCTGAGCTCACACCTAGCATTACTTTACTCACCGGACCACAATAACATTTTTCTGATCAACTCAGTCAAAGTTCTACTAATCTGATGCTCCCATTGCACCCCATGACATACACAGGTCTCACTCTAACCTTTACAATACCGTCACGACGGAAGAGATGTGCGGAATCCATAATCATTTGCTGGGTCAACAAATCATCTGGTCTATACCCCTGACAAAGCTATCACCTCATTCTGAACCAAATAATGGTGTTATCTCCATACATACTTCATATAGTCAGATTGTACTGATCCTAGACCAAGGGATCTCGTCTCATCTGATACAATTGCTCAGGCAACAAGCCACCCCAGACCTTATCAAAAGTCCCATATGATGTTACCATGTTCCAATAGGCCAACGATTCGAACGCGATACGAAAGGAAAATGAACTCTAGAAGGAATTATCTAACTCACGCACTAATACGAACTTTCCTTATAAAACAGGAAGCAAGGCACACAAAATAGCCAATAAAAAACTATACTCAACATCACACTGTTGCGGCGTGCAACCCGATCCACACATAGATCTCACATAAGGAGATGCACATCGAGCCAAATTTGCTCACTACGACAAAATATCGAATATCTGTCATAAGCATGCTAAATGCATAATAACATCCCTGAGGGAACATATAGCTCCATA
Source organism: Nicotiana glauca (assembly GCA_026770625.1). Taxonomy (NCBI): domain Eukaryota; kingdom Viridiplantae; phylum Streptophyta; class Magnoliopsida; order Solanales; family Solanaceae; genus Nicotiana; species Nicotiana glauca. Next base: position 82,018 of record MU686707.1, read on the forward strand.
AGCTACAAAACTCAAGCACAATTGAGGTGTGATATACAATCTGAATCTAAGGAGCCACATTGCTCATAATACATCATTTCTACGTGGATCCTCAACACATAAGCAATTCCTTAAGTCGTCTTACAACTCGCACGGTGCAATGCATCACTACTTGAATTATCTGGAAACGAAATAACACCCTGACTACTCCACAAGGAGCGTATTACTGAAATGAATACAACTGGCCTGACATAGAGCCCAGATTCATATTTAAACCCATCCACCGACCTCAAGTCGATCCTGATCATATCAAACTAAGCCAATAACCTTTCAAAGGTCCATACTAATTTCCCTCTTCTCATAACACACAAGGACAACCATCATAACCAGAGTACTTATCCACAGCGCACAACTCAGTAACGGAGTGCCCTCCAGGCATATATCCTCAACTTATCTATATCATCACAAATCTTCATACTTGGTTTAACTTCTTCAATAGATCAAGTAACTACATGCCACACTTATACGATCTTCCTGTGAGACTTGCTCCCACAACCTTCCGAAACACATAATAGGTCTACACATCCAAACCACCGGCCGCACTAGCACTGAAAAACGATCAAGAATCCCTTACCAGGATGCAAATCCCTTTTCACAAAACACCGATCTCAGGTGATGCTGATGACAATACCACTTACTTTAAATATCAAATCTCCTTTCATGCTCATCCGAGCTCGTGACATCCTTGTCAGCACCGAACTGCAACCTTGATATTTCACTTTAAATCTCGTACTAGTCACTACACCCAACATGCCAATGTACGATAGAACATGACCCTTATCATAACCCGAAACTGCTAATAGGTCAACACTTCATCACATAAAAGTTTTTCACTGAACTCACTTCAGGAGAAACATAGCAACACACAGGCAAATTCTTATAACCGTGGAAATACACAAATCTCTAAGTAGTGGTCTAAGGCACCATAGCCCTTCCAAAATCCACTTCCACATAACAAGACATAACAATAGGATGCTTCAGAGTAATATCAATTACGGTGGTCGACAAGCTTCACACGCACCATCGCAACTCCCTTGCATAACTCGATCACGATGAGGAAACTGATCGCTAATACCAATATGCCAAATTCAACTACGGCCAATCAATCTACCTTCTCCCAATTTATCATTGATTTCCTTAGAGATAATACTAACTCCACCCATCACATATCATACTCCATCTGCACTCATCTCGAGTGACCTTGAATCACAAGACCATGCTGTCTCAAATCTCACGAACTTTTTTCATACATCCCAATTGCTACATCGCGAGCCAACACATCACAGAACGTTCTGAGTCTCCATTCGTAAGTTGCTGCAAAAACTTGATTCTCAACTGCACCTATAGGCTCGAAATCATTAGGCACCACTCCTTACCCCTTTTTAATCCCATTAAGACCGTTGCTGAGAGACACCCGCTCTGACTTGGCCCCGAATATAATCAACTCCATGAGTCTGTCATCACCTGAATACCCCCTTGGCGAAGAACCCACCGAATCACTTCCCTTGAAACCCGCATCTATACAATGCAAAATTCTAAATCTTTCCCCATGTATGAACATGGGCCAATAAGACCAACGATAGCCAACCTTTAATAATTCCTTTGCTCAGAATACCACTTATGGTCTTTCCCCGCAGCTGAAATAGCCCATCAATATGCTAATAATCAGAAACCTTGCAAGCAGTTAACCATGCAACCCAATAATAAGCGGTGGGACTCTCCCACTTAGCTTGAAGCCATTATTTCACAACTCTAGAATTCACCAAGATTCCCAAGCTTTCATCGACATAACCTTGTGCGATCAACCGCATAAATTCTTGGATTCCTTCCACAAAGCCCCATTCTTTTTTACTCTGATTCACCCACTGCATTCGCACGACCGAACTCTTTGCTACATAACCGATAAAACTCTTCGCAGAAGCCTCGCCAACCATACGACTGCTAACCTGCTCACTCGAGTAATCCACCTATAGAATGCTCCCCCCGGCATCTTCTAACACTGCTGCACAGGGGACAATCACTACGACATCAATGACCCTTCCTGAGTCTGAGCTCACTCTCCAGCTGCACAGGTCTATTTACCCCTCGTGGACATCATTTAAGTGTGCGACAACATCCTTTCAATTCAAATTCATGCTACATCCTTCTTCATTTAAGCGGCTACTTTACCTTATATTAAATCTCCGGCCGCACAAGAATCCCTACTTCAAATTAGATCTGTAGACCCTAATAACCAAGCACCAATATTCTTAAATCGTTTCAGACTCTCCGTAAGGCGCATAGTCATCTTATTACCAAGCCCATACGCAACTCCGCTGCACTCCCACTTTGGGCAAACTCACTTGTTTAATCAACTGCTCGGCCTGCACTCCCTAAGCATGGCCTTTTAGAAGTTTAAAACTCCGCCTGACCCTTCCCACATGTCCTTCTTATCCTTTGTTGCTCAGTCATTGCCTTAATAAAATTTATCTTCATAGAACTTGAATCCACAATTTGCTACTAACTCCAAACTTTTTCGAAGGTCATCTTTCTCGAACCTTCAACATTTGAAATCCTGATTCAATCCTAAACCACCGCACCGTGCGATATCTAACAATTGCATCTCCGATACTATTTCATGATATCTTGCCCCAAAAGCGAATTGTAGAAGATCAAAACACCGACAAACTTAATACATTCAATTAGGACAGCAGTACCCCATCATAGGAGAAAGTCCACCACACATGCAATTACCAAGTCTCATTACTTCCACCAGTCCATATTTGACCATCCTTAGTTCGATTACATTTCCCCCTGCCGGGAATGAATATTAAATCTCTTGATTATACACTGAGTAAACCTCCCTTAAAGTCATTCACTGCCCCGACATATGGGCAAAACTTCCTACCATTATAGAAATACCGCGGAACAATTATTCATAAGCATCATGAAAACTTGTGCCTAGGCCCAGAGCCCTCATAAGTACCGCTACTGGGATGAAACCATCAAAGGTCCTTCTACAACGAGACGATAATAATCCGATCAGCTATACCGGGAGAAACATCCCGTATCACATTTGTAGTACCATTACGGTTCTTCAATTCTCGATTTATAACGAGCGCTTCGCATCGCATAAGATTGAGTAGGAAAGAAACAAAGGCATAAGCCTCACATGAAATCAAATTGCACGATAAGGAATCAAGAAGGGAAGTACTCCTAACAGTCCTGCAGCCTCCCGAGGGTAAGTACAGACGTCTCCGTACCGATCCGCGAGACTCTACTAGACTTGCTCATGACTCATGAGACCCTAGGAACCTAGTGCTCTGATACCATGTTGTCACGACCCAAAATCCACTAAGGGTCATGGTGGCGCCGGACACTGCTGCCAGGCAAGCCAACCAAGAATGCATGATTAAATTTCAGTTTTAGTATTTGCGGAAATCATTTTTCTTATACGTTAAATATTAAATAATAAAAATTTTACAGAGATGAATATAAAGTCGATAAAAGACTTAATACTGAATAATCCATAAATCCCCCCAAAACCCGGTATCACAAGTGCATGAGCATCTACAGATAAGGAAATAAAATACAACATCCGTCCGAAATATAGTGGTCATGAAATAGATACAATATACTGAAAGAGACTATATTAGCTACGGGTCGCTTCGAATAATGCAGCTCACCTAGTCCCAGAATCATCTTTGCTACTACACCAAGTAGGCCACTAGGGTTACATATACCTGTGCAACAAAAATGCACAGAAGTGTAGTTGGAATACGTAAACAACGTGTACTCAATGAGTATCTCGTCTAATCTCGAAGAAGTGAGACGAGATAGTCGACTTCGACACATACTAGTGGTCCAATAATGAGGTCAGTAATAAATTAAATTATGGATTTCTATAAATATGATTTTAGTCCAAATAGAAGGAAACACGTAAACAATTAATTCTCTTATAGGAAATTCCCAAAATTCCTTTACAAAATTATCCAAATATTTTCAAGCCATGAAGAGGCAATAATAACATAATTAATGTCATGACCTAAACCGGATGGGCCGCGTCGGGCACCCAGTGCCTTGCTCAACCAAGTACCAACGTAACATATCTTTCTTATCATACTATCATGAGTAAATGAGCCAGAAACCCCATCATGAGACAACAAGAATAAAACATAAGGGAATACTCAACATATGACGACCCAACCTGATATACAAACTTATACATGTGGCATACAAGCCTATAAGGCCAACACGACCATTTGTAAACTCAAAACATAGGCCGACAAGGCCATACAAGTATCCATAAACCTGACATCTGTCTACAAGCCTCTAAGAGTACATAAAATCATAAAGGTCGGGACAGGGCCCCGCCATACCAATCAATACATATCCAAAGCATATCGACCAAATAGGCAACTCCGGTAAGTGGACTGCACCAACACCTTCGCTGAGCTGATAGCCTAATAGGAGGACTGTCAACCTATCAATCGCGACCTGCGGGCATGAAACATAGCATCCCCAGGCAAAAGGGACGTCAGTACGAATAAAGTACCGAGTATGTAGGGCAAGAAAGCATAAACAAAAACAGTAATGTAAAGAGAGATAGAGGAGATACAACCTGTAACATCTGAGTGCCTCTAGGGGTTACTAACATGAAATACATAATACATATACATATATATATATATACATACATACATATATATATATATATATATATATATATATATATATATATATATATAATTTTAAAAAGCATTCGCCTTTGTGGGCATCATCATCATCATATTGTACCCGACCTCAAAGAGGACTCGGTAAAAACGTACCCGGCCATCATAAGGCTTGGTAGAATCGTACCCGACCACGTGGAGCTCGGTAATACCCAACTGATCAGTGGTTTCACAATAGGTGCCATACCCGGCTGACTATAGCACGGCTTGGTAGAATAAAATAGATACATATAGATAATGCATGCTCGACTCATGGAATCATGTTCTAGACCTTTCGTAGTGATGTAAGGTCATTGCACCTTCGATTAATATTATGGACATCATATCATCAATACGAACCTTAGTAGGATTTAAGGAGCATACATACTTGTTTAGAATAACTTTATAAGAAAAGAACAACATGGACAATCTTAGTTTCTAGAAGTAGATCCATTATGAATTGACGTACCGTTTATGTTCATGTCACTTTAGATCATGCCAAAAGAAAGAAGTAAGTGCCTCAACATACCTTAAACCAATTGAGTCCTTAATCCCTTCCAAGCAACTCTTCAAACAATTCAACTCAATCTATCATAGTATAAGGAGATTCAAAATCAGTGCTGAGAAAAGCCTATGTCTATGACTTAAGCTAGTAGCTCATTTACGTAAATTTGGGCAGCATCTCCCTTGTAACAAGGTCCTACACCAATACCATATACCAACAACAATAACCAGAGAAATCCATTAACATATAAATGTCAATAACAAGGCACCATATAACAACAACAAGTCACAACTACTTTATGACGAGCGGCAAGCTCCAACTGGAATCCATATAACCAATATCACCCCGTATAGACTTCTTACATTAATGTAAAAGTATAATTAACATGATAATGAAGTCATTCATCAATTATTCCATCCTTATACCATATTTTTATAACTAAGGAAATAATCCACAACTCCAACTATCTTCAATTAGTAACTTTGTTCACTAGTCCATGTGTACTCCATCCATTTAACTTAATCAACATCAAGATAACCTTAAGCACATGCAAGAACACAATAAAAATATCTCCTACAGTAACTTCAAGTTAAAATCCAAGTTATATTCAGCTTAAAACAACCCTCAATGCCAATACAACACCATAGAAGTGAAGTAAGCTAATCCAAGTATATCTTGTAGTTTATCATCCTAACAACTTAAACAACATACAAGAAAGCTTAAGCACAATTAGTAGGCTGTTACACTCACCTTAGACAGCAGTAAAAACTTGGAATTTCATCCAAATACAGCCCACAACAATCCTTAATGAAAACATAACCTGAAAGAGGTGTTATTCTTCACTTTTGATGTTGAAATATGGCGTAATCCATTTGCAAGACTTGAAATAACCTAGGGTTATATGAAACCCATGAGAGAGTATTTTGCAGAGAATAAACCACTTAAAAAACCTCCAACACTAGCTGGAACCACCCAAAAATCAGCAACAACAAGAAGAACAAGAAACTTACTAGCGCTACGGAATTCCCGACACTTGATTTGTGTTGTTTGCCCTTTGTTTGGGTCGTGGATCATGAGAGAACCTTGAGAGAGTGTTTCTAGGGTTCTAAGGTCTGAAATATACTGAAAATAATGACTTAAAACGGGGTTGAGGCATGTTATATATATCTCTATGTCTTAAACCGCCTATGTGGGCCCCATAGAGAGCTGCTTGGCGCAGTCTCGCGAAAATGCGAATATATCTCTAGTCCAATGTCATATTTATGAACGGTTTAATGCGTTAGAAACTACATTCGTAGATCTTACGTTTGGTAGGTAGATCGTCCCTTGATTCCAATTATATTTGGATAGAAATGCATCTACATTTGACCTAAATTGCAGCAAATTTATAAATGTAACTTGTGATAACCTTTGCCAACTCTTGTTCCACAACTTGCTTGCCTTCAAAATGTATAAAATGAATATAATACAACTAAAATAACTCATAGCATAACCTCCTTATCATGTTAAGAACCCTAGCCTCACCCCAAAGTACATGTTATAACATTCCAAACTTGTCGACTTTCGACGTAACTTATTTTCTTCAATTGGTTTAGCTTCTAAGATTTCCAACCCTCTTGGTACTCGTTATTCATGATCTTAAATATTTGTAACCTCCAAGGTAACATTATTAACTTACTTTATTTTCTTCCAAATATAATCTCATTTCCGAGGTTACATCAATGACTTACGACGTACTCTCACGTATGAAAACTTGGGGTGTAATATCATTCTCCCCATTGGAACATTCGTCCTCAAATGTTGAATGATGCGCTTATCAGTTTCATAAACTATAGCTCTTATGAATACTTTAATGCTCATCTTTCCATCTAAGGAACTGTTTTGTGAATAAATCCAAACGCTTGGGCGTTCCCCCCTTTAGGCCTCGTTCTCACGCCATGACATGTGGTCGGAATTCTTCCAATATCGTAACATTTGCTACCTTATGTCATGCAGTATGTATGACTGTGTCCTTGTATGAGTGCCTAGTGACTTTTCTTTTTTTTTCTCCATCCTTTAGCCAATCTCTAAGCCTCACTATATGAACATATATAGAATTATGACAAGCTGTCCCTCTAGGCATCTATAGGTGTACTGATGTCTTTCGCTTGGTACTTTATCGAACTTAAGACTATTGTTATCTCTTTTTTCATAGCTTTGTATATATATATATATATATATATATATATATATATATATATATATATATATATATC
>MU686707.1:91245-130882 GCA_026770625.1 Nicotiana glauca
GTTACTCTCTCACTGTTTATCCTATATGTATAAATCTATGTCCTTTAGTGCTTCCTCATTACTATTCATCTTAGGAATAACAACCAAATCTCAGCTCATACTTTGGAACTTGTACCCATCTATTGTTTATTCACCTTAATGTTGATCTATAATCTATCACTGATAACTTGTAACCTTTTACGTAACACACTATCACTGGGGCTCACATCTTATCAGGGAACATCTAAAGTGATTTTCCTAATCCACCTAGGGATAATACTATACTTCAATAACCGTATATCATTGCATCCCAACGTGATTCATCTTATGGGGGTACTAATCCCGTGCAATTAATGATCCCTTTCTCGTTAAATTGTTACTCAATCAAAGGCCTAGGCCTCATCCTCTTATCTATCACAACTACACCCTTATTTTACTACCAGGGCAGGATTCCATCTCATTTAAATGCACCTAGTCTTAGACTCCTCTGAGTTCATTCAGGCTGTACCGAGCTTTCAATAACTTACGGATGCCATTAACTCTCTTGTTTTGATGGGTTTAGTCCCGAGCACGTACATATTCTCATCACCTTCTCACTCACCTTTTCATATCCTTACTCCTATCTACCTAAAACCTTTTTGCTCTACAATACTTTACCTTACGACCTACACCTATCTATTTATACTACTCACAACCTTCCTTTAACTTGACAGCACCATAAATTTCCTTTCGTGACTTCTCAGTTGTCCTTAAATCTAAGCAATTACTTTTCCTGGTTGTTCTATCACTTGTTTCATGAATACTTGGCTTATCTTATTGCCCACGAATACTGTAATTTCCTGTACATCATATGATCTCAAACATCACATTTGATAACTTTTTTTTCCATTCATTAGCCATCATAGGTGCCACTTTGTTATGGAGTGTATACAATATTGTAGTGAGAGTGTTGTTACGAGATCATTTACTCTTTAGCTCACTATGCTTAGTTGGAAACCTTCTTCCTTATTTCCTCAGTTAGTCTTTCGTTGTAGTACTTAGGGAGACTTTCTAGCTCTTATAAAGTTGCGAGCTTGTTATATCGTACACCCAAAGGAAATTTTCGTTATTCTTACTCGCCTATAATAATCCTTAGTTACATAATTATATGCCTTTGTGCTTGTAGGGTTACTTCTAAGCTCAAATTTTTTTTGTCTCCTTAGTGGCACTCTCTCTTATTTTCATAAACCTTAAACGGTACCTTTAACTGTCTCAACTCCTATCTAATTTTTTTTTCAAATGATTGTGATCTCATATCTGCGAGACTGAATTCACTATGTTGCGGTTCACTACATTTATCTTGCATAATTCTAGCCACAACTGGGCTCTTCTTGTTTCAACTACTAATTACTCGTTGGTCCATTCTCATATATATATATATATATATATATATATATATATATATATATATATATATATATATATATATACTGCATAATCTCTCTTGGGATATACCCTTTGTCTTAACTTATCTCTCGCCACTAGCTCCTGATGTATCAAGTGTCCATTCACACTTATTTATCAATAACATCCTGGCCGGAAACTTTTACTGCCTCTCCCCGGTGTCGTGCTTGTATAATGTTCTTGATTTGCAACATATCTGCAGGAACTGAATAAATGCAACATCATCCCTTTCTCCTTTTTACCGTACTCTTCCTTTACCATTCCATAGTTAACTCGACCGCTTAACTCTAACTTAATACCATATCACGCCATATTCCCCCTTTAGGGGAGTATTAAGATTTAGTACTACGACGATCTACCTATAGTTGTTTTACCTCTTCATCTTTGGCGTCTTTTCACATTATCAATGAACCTTAATCGCCTTATGGTAACCTTCTGTACCAGGGATAACTAAATTTCTTACTCATGAAGGTGACACCTACTGTAACTGGCACACTTAGTCCCTTAAGATTAACTCTGCTCAGAGTGCTTGCTTTAGGTAAGCGAATTCCTACATGGCCTTTAAAGGTTATTCGTCTGTTGTCTATTCTATTATTGTTGGAGCACAATCTGTGGAATTCTCATGATGTCGATCATTATCAAATCCTCCGGTCCCTAATTTATGTTCTATTTTATCTTGTTCACCAGCCCATATTGATTTTTATTACTCTGGGGTCTAACTTTTCCTCCTGGCAATCACATTTAAGTCACCAACTCATTTCTCGAAATAAGGATATGACTTTATGGCTTATACTCTTTTATTGCCGCAAGGCTTGTCACCTCTTGTATTTTCCTTCACTTGACTATAGACTCTATCATCGTGTCATATTTTGATTTACTATTATCACTCTTATATCACATCTTACTCATGATGCTTCATTTACTTTCTTCTTATTCTCCGGATAATATCTTTTGTTGCCTGCCACTTTATTCTGAAAACTTCAACAAAAAGTTCTTTCCCTTTTATCTCCCCTAGCTTTCATCTCACTGGCTCTTTGGAATGCCTAACATTTTTTTTACTCGCGGCTAGAGTCATAATAAGGTAAATATTTGTCCCTTCTAGGATCCCATTGCCTATCTTCTAAAATTTTTGAATATTACAGTATTCATATCTGATTATACTACTCTAGAGTTCACCATCTGGGTGTCTTACAAGGAGATCTATTACCACATTTGCACCATCTTTCAGAAACATCAGTTAATGATAACAACCCATCCACAATTTTTGGGTTACTCTAACTCCAAGTGGATCCTGATATCCCATCTTTCTCTAAAATAATATCTGCTAGCTCTCATAGAACAAAACTGAGATGGGGTGGCCAATTGTACGTACCTCTGTCATTGATGAAGGTACCAAAATGCTTATATTTCTCTACCTGATTTGAAAATATTGATAATCTTCATTAACTGGGTGCCTCGTACCCCTCTACACCTTACTTCTTTTCTTGTTGAAACTTGTATCTAGGTTCTAAATCCCTCATAGTTTCACCATATTCGTGAATAGATATCCTTGCCTTAAGACTCCTTATTAAGAAGCTTACAAATCTTAGTATACACGTGATCTGCTGAAGACCTCACATCTACTCATCATAAGCATGCTGTGAAATCGAGTTCCTCTGACTCAACTCTTCCAAATCCACATACAATCTCTTACCAACTATCTTTGTGGATGTAGGTATCGTTGTATTACGACTAAAGTCGAATTTAGGAGTTTGAATTCTTAGAACTGGGCTCTACTACACGATCTAGAGTAAGAAGAAAGAGTGACAATCCTAAATGCCATGTAGCCTGCTGCTTATAAGTGTGGTGCACGACACACCCATAAACAAGACTCTACTAGACACAGCTTGTAGACTCCCTAGGACAGAACTGCTCTGATACCACTTTTGTCATGACCCAAACCGGATGGGCCGTGACGGGCACCTAATGCCTTACTCAACCGAGTACCAATGTAACATATCTTTCTTATCATACTATCATGAATAAATGATCCAGAAAACCCTTCATGAGATAACAAGAATAAAACATAAGGGAATACTCAACATATGACGACCCAACCTGATATACAAATTTATACATGTGACATACGGGCCTATAAGGCCAACACGACCATTTGTAAATTCAAAACATAGGCCGACAAGGACATAAAATTATCCATAAACCTGACATCTGTCTACAAGCCTCTAAGAGTACATAAAATCATAAAGGTCGGGACAAGGCGCCGCCATACCAATCAATAAATATCCAAAGCATACCGACCAAATAGGTAACTCCGGAGTAGGTGGAGTGCACCAACACCTTCGCTGAGCTGATATCCTAATAGGAGGACTATCAACCTATCAATCGAGACTTGCAGGCATGAAACACAGCATCTCCAGGCAAAAGAGACGTCAGTACGAATAAAGTACCGAGTATGTAAGGCAAGGAAGCATAAGCAAGAACAGTAATGTAAAGAGAGATAGAAGAGATACAACCTCTAACATCTGAGTGCCTCTGGGGGCTACTGAGATGAGATGCATAATACATATATATACATAAACTTTTAAAAAGCATACGCCTCTGTGGGCATCATCATCATCATATCGTACACGGCCTCAAAGAGGACTCGGTAAAAACGTACCCGGCCATAATAAGGCTCGGTAGAATTGTACCCGGCCACGTGGAGCTCGGTAAAACCCAACTGATCAGTGGTTTCACAATAGGTGACGTACCCGGCCGACTATAGCGTGGCTTGGTAGAGTAAAATAGATACATATAGATAATGCATGCTTGACTCATGGAATCATGTTCTAGACCTTTCGTAGTGACGTAAGGTCATTGCACCTTCGATTAACATTATGTACATCATACCATCAATACGAACCTTAGTAGGATTTAAAGAGCATACACACTTGTTTAGAATAACACTGTAAGGAAAGAACAACATGGACAATCTTAGTTTCTAGGAGTAGATCCATTATGAATTGATGTACCGTTTATGTTCATGTCACTTTAGATCATGCCAAAAGAAAGAAGTAAGTTCCTTAACATACCTTAAACCCATTGAGTCCTTAATCACTTCCAAGCAACTCTTCAAACAATTCAACTCAATCTATCATAGTATAAGGAGATTCAAAACCAGTGCTGAGCAAAGCTTAGGTTTATGACTTAAGCTAGTAGCTCATTTACGTAAATTTGGGCAGCATCACCCTTGTAACAAGGTCATCCACCAATACCATATACCAACAACAACAACCAGAGAAATCTATTAACATATAAATGTCAATAACAAGGCACCATATAACAACAAGTCACAACTACTTTACGACGAGCGGCAAGATCCAATTGGAATCCGTATAACCCTATCACCCCTTATAGACTCCTTACATTAACGTAAAAGTATCATTAACATGATAATGAAGTCATTCATCAATTATTCCATCCTTATACCATATATTTATAACTAAGGAAACAATCCACAACTCCAACTATCTTCAATTAGTAACTTTGTTCACTAGTCCATGTGTACTCCATCCATTTACCTTAATCAACATCAAGATAACCTTAAAAACATGCAAGAACACAATAAAAATATCTCCTACAGTAACTTCAAGTTGAAATCCAAGTTATATTCAGCTTACAACAACCCTCAATGGCAATACAATACCATAGAAGTGACTTAAGCTAATCCAAGTATATCTTGTAGTTTATCATCCTAACAACTTAACCAACATAAAAGAAAGCTTAAGCACAATTAGCAGGCTGTTATACTCACCTTAGAAAGCAGCAAAAACTTGGAATTTCATCCAAATACAGCCTACAACAATCCTTAATGAAAACACAACCTGAAAGAGGTGTTATTCTTCACTTTTGATGTTGAAATATGGCGTAATCCATTTGCAAGACTTGACATAACCTAGGGTTAATATGAAACCCATGAGAGAGTATTTTAAAGATCATAAACCACTTAAAACAACCTCCTACATGAGCTGGAACCACCGAAAAATCAGCAACAACAAGAAGAACAAGAAACTTACTAGCGCCACGGAATTCCCGACACTTGATTTGTGTTGTTTGCCCTTTGTTTGGGTCTTGGATCATGAGAGAACCTTGAGAGAGTGTTTTTAGGGTTCTAAGGTCTGAAATATACTGAAAATATTGACTTAAAACGGGGTTGAGGCATCTTATATATATCCCTATGTCTTAAACTGCCTATGTGGGCCCCATAGAGAGCTGCTTGGCGCAGTCTTGCGAAAATATGAATATATCTCTAGTCCGATGTCGTATTTATGAACGGTTAAATGCATTAGAAACTAGACTCATAGATCTTTAATTTGGTAGGTAGATCATCCCTTGATTCCAATAATATTTGGAGAAAAGTGCATCTACATTTGACCTAAATTTCAGCAAATTTATAAATGTAACTTGTGATGACCTTTGCCAACTCTTGTTCCACAACTTGCTTGCCTTCAAAATGTATAAAATGAATATCATACGACTAAAATAACTCATAGAATAACCTCCTTATCATGTTAAGAACCCTAGCCTCACCCCAAAGTACATGTTATAACATTCCAAACTTGTCGACTTTCGACGAAACTTATTTTCTTCAATTGGTTTAGCTTCTAAGATTTCCAACCCTCTTGGTACTCGTTATTCATGATCTTAAATATTAGTAACCTCCAAGGTAACATGATTAAATTACTTTATTTGCTTCCAAATATAATCTCATTTCCGAGGTTAAATCAATGAGTCACAACGTACTCTCACGTATGAAAACTTGGGGTAGCAATACAAGCATGCGCATATCATGTCGAGGCGATAGCCCGATCCAACAGAAATAAACTGCGCACTTGCCAAGGATCGACGGCGCGCCTATAGATGCATCTATTTAATCTGCCGAGGTGTTCGGCCCGTTCCAAAATAAACACATAGATACATTCAATCAAGAAGCCAACATGGGGCAATCATTCAAAGAAAGCTAATTCTCTTTTAACAATTTAAGAAAATGAGGTTTTGATCTTGTTAGAAATTCATTTACTATTTTGATGTGGTTTAAGCAATTCAACTAACCATAAGATTACAAAATATTCAAAGTGTAGTATGCTTTTGGGTCCTAGACTACCCGGACAATAGCATAATAGCAGCTACGCACACATCCTCGTCACCTCGTGCGTACGTAGCCCCCGTAATTAGGAGCACATAATCAATTATTACACCTATGGGGACATTTCCCTCTTACAAGGTTAGAAAGGAGACTCACCTCGCTCCGAAGATCCATAACCGGCATTCCACGCCCTTCCGAAGACTCCACCACGCTCCAAAACTAGCCAAAGGTCATGAAAATCCATTAATATATGCTCAATTATTCATTACAATCTAATTTATAGCAATTCCTAACCCCGATCAAAAAATTAACCAAAACGCCCTCGGGCCCACGTGCCCGAAATCCGAAATTTTTCGAAGTTAAAGATTACCCATGAACTCACGAAGTCAAATATATAATTTTCTCTTAATTCCATCCCCAAAATCATGGCTAAATTCCATGAATATAATTTCTAGGTCTTTCTACCAAAACTCCAAATTTTCTACACAATTCATGCTTAAGTCCACACATAATTGATGTATTTAACTCATAATATGTGGGGATATCTTACCTTATCGTTGATGACAAAAATCCTCTCTTGAAACTCCCCCTAAAATCGCCCAAGCCATCAAAAATGAGTGAAATGAACTCAAACCCCGATTTAAAACATCCCTTCTGCCTCCAGCGATTTCCGCTCCTTCTATCCCTAGACGGCTTCTGTGGTTCCACAGGTGCGGATCAATCACCGCTTCTGCGGTCCGCCCAAGGCTGCCCTTTTTTGATTCTGCAATATGCCCTCCGCAGATGCGTACCCACTTTTGTGGAAATTTGACCGCATCTGCAGTCCACTCTAAGCCGACCTAATCTGCTTCTGCGACCACTTCTCCGCAGATGCGGTCCCGCTTCTGCGGAACCTTGACCGCATCTGCGGTCCTCAAGCCCTTGACCAAAAATTTGCACCTTTGCCTTCCTAGGTTCGTTTGCGGTGCCGCACTTCTGCGACCCCTTTTCCGCAGGAGCGGTTATGACAGCAACCAACAGTTCTCAACTTTCCAAAAATCCCATTTTCGATCCGTTAACCACCCAGAATCCACCCGAGGCCCCCAACCAAACATCCCAACCAATCTCAAAATACATTAAGGACAAGCTCAAGGCTTCAAATTTCATCAAACAATGCTAAAATTATGAATCCACTTCCAATCCAAACTTAATGAACTTCAAAATTTCAAACTTCTATTTCCGATGTTTAAATCTATCAAATCACGTCCGATTGACCTCAAATTTTGCGCACATGCCATATTTGACATTATGGACCTACTCCAACTTTCGGAATCGAATTCCGATCCCAATATCAAAAAGTCCACTTCCGGTCAAACTTATCAAAAACCTTCAAATTTCTATTTTTAGCCAAATTGCTCCAAAATGGCTTACGGACCTCCGAATTCACTTCTGATCGCGCCCCAAACTCCAGAATCACCATACGGAGCTATTCACAATCTCGGAATCCCAAACAGACGTCGATAACACTGAAATGAACTTTAAGCCAAACTTATGAAATTTCTTCTAAAATGCTAACTTCCGCAATAGGCGCCAAAATGCTCCCAGGTTATCCAAAACCCAATCCAGGCATACGCCCAAGTTCGAAATCATCATACGAACTTGCTGGAACCTTCAGATCCCAATTCCTAGGTCGTTTACTTTAAAATCCAATCTTAGTTCATAGTTTCAACTTTAAGCTTCTGAAACAAGAATTCTCTCTCCAAATCAACTCTGAACTTCCCAGAACGTAATTCCGGCCACACGTACAAGTCATAATACCTCTAATGAAGCTGTTCATGGCCTCCAACTGCTGAAAGGAGCGCTAAGACTCAAAACGACAGGTCGGGTCGTTACATTAATAGGTAATACAATTAAACTGTACGACATGCTTGCAGTTGAAGTAAAATTCAACAGTAAGAAAATATAGTACGAACGGTACGGAGTATAAAGCTCAGGAAATCTCTATATACCAATGAATATATAGCATAATCAATGTTCCGTGTACCTCCTCTCATAAGTGCTCGACCACTCAATTTGTATATGGCCATCCGGCCTAGATAAGATCCTTCCCGGAGTATATACATATCGCTGACCGTAATCATCCAGTACCGAGGAAGGCCATTCCAGCCCTATGGAGAAGATCCATCTCCAGGTATAAATACTTTGGACAAGATCCATGTCCAGGGAAGATCCATCCCCCAATATCATCAACTGCGCTTGCTAGGGGTGTAAAGACTCCGGATGGGCTCCTTTCAGCCCAAGCTCTATAACAAGCCAATGAAGACATAATCAATATCTCGCTACGGCGTGCAGCCCGATCCCATATTGTCACTCAATATCAGACTCTCGGTCTCATTTAGTCATCACTCTCCAATCTCATACGCACAGGCTCAAAATGTCATAATACTAGCCCGAACAATGACATGATGTGCCAAATAACAAATATCGAGACTGAGAAATAATATAATATGCATGAATATGAATGAGTATAGAATGACAATGAAACTAATGATATGACTGCAAGGGATGACCTCTCGGGTATCAACAGTATTGGCGTGAAGCCTTAACATGATAATTAGCATGATTTATAGCTTATTAACTTAATCACATAATCACAGCACAGATATCAGCAAGAAAGAGTCACTAACTGGTGCCATGGAATGATCCAAGCCGTGATTCTCACGATGCACGCCCATACGCCCATCACTTGGCATTTGCATCACCTTAATAGTAATCATAGAACACATAGTTTGGGGTTTCAAAGCCTCAAAACCAAGTTTGGAAGCATTACTTACCTCAAATCAAGCCAAACTCTAGCCTGCGATGCCCTTGCCTATCGATTCGGCCTCCAAATGCCCCGAATCTAACCAAAATCAATATATATCATTAATCCATGCTAAAGGAACAAAGCCAAATAAAAAATAATCAAATTAACTCAAAAATCACAAAATTGGCCAAACCCGACCCTCGAGCCCACGTCTCGAAATTTGATAAAAATCACATCACAAGAATTCTTATCGTCGCATGAGTGTATACATACCAATAACATCAAAATCGAACCTCAAATGGCCCCTCAAATCACCAATCAAAGCTCTCCAAAACTCAAGCCCTAACCTTCAATTTTTAACCCTTAAATTCCATAAATTTCATATCTAATCAGTTATAAATCACCATAGAATCGAGTATTGAGTTCAGAAACATTACATCCAAGTGTTACCCCTTGAATCCCTTTCCAATTCCTCTAAAAAAGCTCCAAGTCCAAATTCAAATGGTGGAAAAATGACCAAATTTCACCAAGGAAGGAATTTATATGTTCGGCCCAGGGGTTCCACATCTGCGGTCCATTATCGCACCAGCGACAAGAAGTCCGCATCTGCGGAATTTCACTTAAAGTTTGCATCCGCACCTACGATCAAACCACTGCATATACGGGCTCGCAAGTGCGACTAACCTTCCGCATCTGTGATGCATCCCAGCGAACTTGCCTTAGCTCCTGCGATCAAAATACCGCTTCTACGGCTCGCACGTGCGGTCCCTAATCCGCAGGTGCGGTTATTACAGAAACACAATACCTTCAATTGCAAACTCTATTTTTTCCCAAGATCTTTAATAACCCGCCGAAATCATTCCAAGGCCCCCGAGACCTCAACCAAACCTGCCAACAACTCACATATCACTATTCAAACTCATGCCAACCCTCGTAACACTCAAATCAACATTGAAACACTAAATCAACCTCGGATTCAAGCCTAAGGATTTTCAAACATTCGAATTCAACAATCGATCCAAAAATCTATCAAACCTCATCCGAATGACCTAAAGTTTTACACACACGTCCCAATTGACACAAAGGACCTAATCCAATTTTCAGAATTCCAATTCGACCCGGATATCAAAATTTCCACTACCAACTGGAAAATGCCAAAACTCTAATTTCGCCAATTCAAGCCTAAATCTACCACGAAACTCCAAAGTACATTCTGATCACGCTCCTAAGTCCCAAATTACCTCACAAAGCTATCCGAACCATAAAAACTAAGTTTCGAGATCATTTACTCACAAGTAAACTTTTGGTTGACTTTTCCAACTAAAGCTTCCTAAAAAGAGACTAAGTGTCTCATTTTTCTACAAAACCATTCTGAACCCAAACCAACCACCACAATACGATGAAATGTAGCTGAACGACACATAAAGAAGCATTAATGGGAGAAACGGAGCGGTAACTCATGAAACAATCGACCGGGTCATTACATAGAGATTGGTAATTTTGGACGACACTAGTTTATTTTCAAGGATGTGATTATTATTTACTGTTGGTTATTTGATTCTGTACTGTATTTTAATTATTTTTCCATTATTATAGACCGCATACAAGTTTTAGCATAAGTGACCCACCTTAGCCTCGTCAGTACTTCGTCGAGGTTAGGCTCGACACTTACCAGTGCATAGGGTCGGTTGTGCTGATGTTGCACTCTGCACACTGAGAAGATTTTGAAGATGGTCCTAGCAGCAGTTATTATCAAGCTTGGATCAGACATTCGCGGAGACTTGAGTATGGTTGTTCAGCACTCGCAGCTCCTAGAGTCCCTATCTTTTGTCTATTTAGTTGTGTACTTTCATTCGAACAACTTGTCATTTATTTCAGACCTTTATGTGTATTAATCTAGTAGTTCGTGCACTCGTGAAACCAGGCTTAGGGAATTGTAATAGATATTTAAATTAGATCAAATTCCACTTTGTTACTTTAAATTTATTCAGTTATCTCAGTTCTTGTTTAATATCTAATTTATAACAATTAACAGGATTGGATTGTTCAAACGTTGGCTTGCTAGCAGTTGTAATGCTAGGTGCCATTATTGTCTCGATGGTGGGAAATTCGAGTCGTGACAAGTCTTACCAATCCTTCGCTAAATGCTAACCTCGTCTACTATAAGGGATTGTCAAACTGGTTACCGTAACTGCAGGCATGAATATAGCGTCCACAAAAAAAGACGTCAGTACGAATAATGTACCGAGTATGTAAGGCAGAACTAAAATATAACAATAAGTCAAAATTCATTAAAGAGATATAAGAATTAACGTGAATCTCTATATATGCACACTTATTATACTTATATATATAATCCTTCTCTTTGAGACTCTTATCCATAATGTATGATGTATGACTACCCAACTGATTAGTGACCGACCATAGCGCGGCGGTAAATGCATGACTGCTCGACCGGCCGTAGCTCGATGGTAAATGTATAACTTCCCAATCGGCTGTAACTTGGTGGTAAATACATGAATGCCCAACCGGCCATAGCACGATAGTAAATGAATATACATGTCTACCCAACCGGCTGTAGCACGGTGGTAAATGAATATACATGTATCATTATATTATGAACATTAACATCTCTATCATATACCTCAATAGGGACTTAGTAACATACTCAGACATGCTTGAATATCATTTTATAGGAATGAATAACATTGACATCCTTATCTGCTAAGAGTAGAAACACTTATGAAATAGCATTATATTTGCGTATTGTTACTTTGATCATGACAAAAGAAAGAAGGATAAGCCTTAAGATACCTGAGCCGATTATATTGACAATGCCTCTAACACATGACAAATTCGATGAAACACGTGATGGCAAGATCGAAATAGGAACAAATCCGTATGTTATTCTTGAGAAAGATTGCACTGTACTCCCATAGAATCGAAATCCTCAAGTCGCTAAGTAGTCTTGAATGCATTTTGTTGTCGCAAATCATGTTGATATAATACAATTTTGTATGAATTGATGAAGCTTTCAATTATATTATAGAGATACAAAGTGAATTAGAAAGGTTTTTAAATTTTTTGGTGTGGGCCCCACTTAAGAGATGACTTAGCCACAAAGATCTTTTAATTGTGCCACCTAGTTATATGAAATAAGAGTCATCACCTAATTGACTTGATGCCACATTGGGTCTTAAGCTTATCCAAAGCTTATAATTAATTAGCTAATCTCCCACCCAAAAATTATTAATGACCCAATTATCCACTTAATTCAGAATTATGTCAAATTACTTAAAATACTACATACTTTTAACATACTTTATATACATTACTAACATGTTCATGTGGTACCTTGTATGACATTAGTCTATAACTACTGGATATTATAGCTTGAATCATATTTGATCTCAAATTGTCAAACTCCGATGAAACTCATTTTAGCCGATTAGCTTACCCTCCCACCTTCACGAATTTACTTATCACTTGTAATAAATAGCATAATACTTATAACCTAAAAATAATATTGTCCTTGAACTGATGTCAATTATCTTATGACAACCAACATACAATACTACGGGTGTAACACGATTTTCACGGACTGGGATAAGTGTTCTCTACCCGATTTGTAGTTGGATTATGAATTTCAAAGAGAAAATTGGGGATTTTGTCGATTAATAAAGTGAATTGTTAAGTTTTCAACATCGATTCAGAGTCGGATTGTAGTAAAACTAGTACGGTTGGACTCATAATTAAATGGGTTGTCGGATTTTGTGAGTTTTGTAGGTTTTCAAGTGTGGGCCCAAGTTTGACTTTTTTCTTGACTTTGAGTAAATGTGTAAAGATTCGACCTTTATCATTTGAGATTGTTTTCGTAGGATTATTTGATGTATTTTAGTTACTTTTGGTTATTTTGGAGCCGTTTAGAGGTTGCACGGGATGATATTTCTAGAGTATTATTTGGCTTGCTTGATATTGGATCTAGCTTGTTTGAGGTGAGTAACCCTTCTAAACTTGGCTCTGGGGTATCAATCCCCAAACTACGTATTATGTGATTGGTATTAAGGTGACACACATGCTAGGTGACGGGTGTGTTGGCGTGCACTGTAGAAATTGTGACTCGGTTGATTTTGATAAACTTTGTAGTTATATAATCTTGTTATTATTCATGTATTCTTCATGTGTTAGAGAAATTGAACTATGAATCACGTTAGAAATCATGTTTATGCTATGATCTGCTACTGTTGGGACCCATAAAGGTCGTTTTTTTGCTGTTGAGTTATTGCTTAAATTGTAGTTATGAACCGAGTCACATTCATCATTTGCATATCATATCTTAGTCTTTGTTATCATTTATTGTTTCATCATATATCATTATTTTAGGTTTATTGGCATGAGTGTTGTGAGCCCGAGATATTGGAGAGATTGATAATTGAGTGAGGTCGAGGGCCTGTATGTGAGTGATATTGATGGGATCGGACTGCACACCGCATCTGGTTTTATTGATACATTATGGGATCGGGTACGTCGCAATAGGTATTATTAATTCATGGTATGATCGGGCTACATGTTGCAGAAAGTATTATCGATTCATGATGGGATCGAGCTACGTGTACTAGCAGGTGTTATTAGCGCTTAGGCAGGATCTGCCCCTCTAGAGTCTGACATACCAGTAGTTACTGCGGGTACCGTACAGTGCTTAGTGACTGAGTGTGCTGAGTGATTGAGCGTGATGAGTGGGAATGTGAGACATTTAGGTTGGGTACTCTAAGAATGTGACTACATGAGTTCATCACAGTGATGCATTGCATTTTACATGCATACTTGACATACATGCATAGATATGTATTTCCTCGTGCTACACGATTTTGTGACATTCATGATTTCACATTCACATTGACATGTAGGCATAGAGATGTACTCATGCCATCTGAGAATGAAATATCTTATCTAATGTTTAATACTTTTGGGAAAAATTATAGGTTTTTTAATTTACTCATATTTTTGATAATTTTGGTGAAAGATTTTAGTTCTAATGTTATACCTGAAAAGCATGCCTATTTTTCATATCTCTGAACGAGCTGAGCGTCATATTTTTGAGTTATTTCCTGTACTACTTTTATTATATTGTTACAATTTGTTATTGGCTATTGTTGTGGGACTCTAACTGTTGTCCAAACTCGTCAATGCTTTCAACCTAAAGTTATGTTAGTTACTTATTGAATATATGGGGCCAGTTGTACTCATACGCAGGGCCGGCCTAATGGCCAAGCAAGTAAAGCACTTTCTTAGGGCCTCTTATTTGTGAGGTCCCCAAAATTTTCTAGCTGTTAATGTATTTGTCCATTTTCTTTAACAATACTAATTATTTGAAAAGAAAAAAAATGCAAGTTTCAACGAAAGGGACCTGTTGGAGAATAATTGGAAAATGTATATATTTTTGGGATCCATGCCTTATTTATGTGTGAACATTCCAGAATGCACCATCATTATTATAAATGGGCCCACATTCTTTTTATCTCTTTTTATCTTTTTCTACGAAAGTCTATTGACTTTTACTTCTATTGTTCCCTTGGTCTTCTTTACATTTCAATCTCATTGAGTAACTATCACAAAATAAAAATAGCAGAACACAAGTTACAAGTACCATCTGTTTTTTTTTGTTCTCAAGTATTTTGGCGTTTCATCAAGAATTTTGAAGTAGCAAAAGCTTATCAAATTATCTTTGTTGAATCAGGTTTGATTGTTCTTTATTTTATCATTTGCATCTATTTTTTTCATATAGTTAATTATAAGTATATATTGTCTTTTTAGTTATTTATTCGATTTTAATATGTCAACTAAAAAATATGAATTCAGGTGTTCAAAATGCCAAAAAAGGAAAAGGATTAAAACTCTTATACAATCCCAAAAGGAGCACTTGATAAATTTGTAGCGAATAGTAAAAATTCTAAATCAGAAAATGTAGAAGATTTTATGATAGATGAACAAATCAGTAATATAATTGAGATAGATAATAATAAAATTCAATAAGAAGAGGAAGGAGGAGAAGTTGGCGAGAAACCTAACATATATCCTCAAGAAAAATAAGAAGTTCGAAATAAGTTGGATAATTATACTCCTAGAACATATATGATCCAAGTCAATGGACTAGTATAGACACAAATTTTAGAGTTCTATTAGTAAAAAAGGGGCCAATAAAAATTACGAACATAAATTTTCCAAAGGATAAATTCTTTAGACATTTTTCTACCACAAATTATATTCAAAAATTGGCTAATGGAGAAAGACATGAAAGAAGATGGTTAGTTTACTCTAAAGACTTGGATAAAGTATTTTATTTTTGTTGTAAGTTTTTTAATACGACTTCTAGCTTTTGTAGCAGTAAATTAGTTAGTGATGGTAGTAATGATAGGAGAAATATAAGTGCAAAGCTCAAAGCTCATGAAAGATCAAAAGAACATATTATTAATATGAGTGCATGGATTGATTTAGAAATGAAATTGCGCAAAAGTAAAATAATTGATAAAGATGTTGAAGAACAAATCAATAGAGATAGAGAGCACTGGAAAAGTGTATTATCAAGAATTATTTCCGTAATAAAAACTCTTGAAAAAAATAATTTGGCATTTACGGGAAAAAATGAAAAGATCTATCAAGAAAGTAACGGAAATTTTTTGAGTCTAATTGAAATGATTAAAGAATTTGATCCAATCATACAGGAACATGTTCGCCGAATTAAGCATGATAAAATTCATAATCATTACCTTGGACATAATATACAAAATAAATTGATAAATTTATTAGATAGTGAAATTAAGAATAAAATTATAGAAACTAAGTACTTCTCAATCATACTTGATTGCACTCCAGATGCAGTCATCAAGAACAAATGTCTTTTATATTACGGAGTGTCGACATTACTAACTCTAGTAAAAATTACTGAATATTTTTTAGAGTTTTTAAAAGTGGATGATACAAGTAGAAAAGGTCTTTTTGATGTTATAATAGATGAGATAAAAAATGTTGGACTTGATATTGATAATTTAAGAGGACAAGGATATGATAATGGATCCAATATGAAGGAAAAATACCAAGGAGTGCAAAAAAGACTACTCGACATAAATTCTAGTCATTTTATACACCATGTGGTTGTCATAATCTAAATTTGGTACTTTGTGATATGGCTAATTCTTGTACCAAAGCTATATCATTTTTTGGAGTAGTACAATGCATATATTCAATATTTTCTTCTTCTACTAAGCGATGGAAATTTTTAAAAGATAATATACCCAGCCTAACTCTTAAATCATTATCACAAACGCGTTGGGAAAGTCGTATTGAAAAAGCACTACGATTTCAAACTCCATAAATAAGAAATGCTTTATTGAAATTAGTAGAAGTTAGTGAGGATCCAAATATTAAAAGTGAAGTGTCACGACCCAAACCCTGCATTGGTCGTGATGGCGCCTCTTGTGAAGACAAGGCCAGCCAACTAACCCAACTCGTCTCTTTCAAAGATAGTTAAGCATAAATGAACAGCAAAATATGACTTAGTATTATTAGTTAACGAAATTTACAATCCAACTCAGCCATAATCGGGGTGTCACAAGTCACGAGCATCTATAAGAATGAAATTTCACCTTACAAGTCTAGAAATACACTGAACAAGAATAATGAATAACATAGAAAGACAGTGGTGCTGCGAACGTTGGCAGTCACCTCGCTAAACCTCTACAACTCTGCCTCCACGCAGCCAATACCTGCTATCGGGTGAATAAATACCTGCAACTGTATACGAGGTGCAGGGAGTAAAGTGACTACTCCAACTCAGTGGGTAACAAAAGTAAATAATAATGAGCAATAAGAAATCACGTAAAGCAAACCATCATTCTGTATAGAAGCAGGGTACAATCCTTTGAGAAAAACAGTAAGGCGGTGAAATCTTTGGAAACATCTTGGCTCAGTTTAAATCTCTTTCGAAAATAATCTTTTCAATAGTTACATAAATGATTTCAAAACAGTTAGTGCTAATAAGCACAGAAAAATCTACCCCTCGGGCAAAATTACCACAGTATGACATGTAAAAAGACAGATAAATAGGCACGATAAGCACATAAAAGTCCGCCCCTCGGGCAATATCTTAAAACAGTACCAGCCCCTCGGGCTCACTCTCAGCCCCTCGGGATCTCTCTCTATGATCACTCTCAAAACTATATCATATAGTAATCGCTGCGGCGTACAGCCCGATCCATATCTCGTTGCGGCGTGTAGCCCGATCCATATGGGTACCCGCGCTCGCGGTGGGGTGCGGACTCCGGAGGGGCTCCTACAGCCCAAGTGCTATATGGCTGCGGCGTGCAACCCGATCCAATATATATATATATAATATATATATCGCTGCGGTGTGCAGCTCGACCCACATAAGTATCACTGTAGCGTGCAGCCCGATCCATAATATAAAACCCTCACATCCAGGCCCTCGGCCTCATATCACTCAGTGTATCCTCACATCTGGCCCTCAGCCACACTCAGTCAGAATATCCTCACAAGCCCCTCGGGCATTAGTAAAACAGTAGTTCCTAGCCCAAATCATCATTTAAGATTCAAATCTGAGTAAAAGTGGCTGAGTTGTAAAATAGTGGAGAAACAGTATGACTGAGTTCAAATAATAAGTCAAAACAATGAGGAAACAGTAATAATAATCCCCGAAGGATTCAAATAGTTGGCACGAAGCCCAAATATGGCAATCATCCCAAAACACGATGATAACAAGCAAGTTTCAGTCAAATACACAGTAAATTTATCAATCGGGACGGACCAACTCACAATCCCCAACGGTGCTCTACCCCATGCCCAATATCCGGCGTGCAAGTCACCTTAATATAGCACTACGATGTGCAATCCGGGTTTCAAACCCTCAGGATATCATTTACCATCATTATTCATCTCGAACCGGCAAAATCCCTAGCTCGCGGCACCTTTGCCCCTCAATTCGGCCTCCACACGCGTTGAGTCTATCCAAAATCAGAGCGAATACATCACAATATTCCATTGGGACAATACCCAATCGAAAAAAATCAAAAAATAGCAAAAATCTCAAAATTTGCAAAACCCAAGCCTTGGGCCCACTTCTCAAAAAATAAAAAAATTAACATCATCGGATTCCTTATTTCGCCACGAGTCTATACATATCAAGAACACTCGAATCCGAGCTCAAATGACCCATCAAAATTCAATTTAAAATATCCAATTTCCAAGCCCTAGTTCTTCACTTTTTTGCTATGTTTTCATGAATTTCTAGGATGATTCTACAATTAAATCATATTTTTAGTTCATAGAACTTACCTCCAATCAATCCTCTTCGAAACCCTCTTCAATTCCCGTTCAAAAGCTCTCAAAGATGCTCAACAATGGTGAAAAATAACTTAGACTCGCGGAGGAAATGTTTTTAAAAACAATTCTGCCCAGGTGACTTTTACTCTACGCGAACGTGAGGGCTCTCTCGCGTTCGAGATGAAAAATCCTTGCCTCAGACCAAAATACCCTTCGCGAATGCGAAGCCCCAACCGCGAACGTGATGCCTTAACTGATACCACTACGCGAACGAGAGCCTTAGGCCGCGAACGCGAAGAACAATTCATACGGATCCTTAATTTCATTATACGTGAACGCGACACACCTCACGCGAACGCGATGCACACTTACAGGACCCTCTGCGAACGCGATGCCCAAGACGCGAATGCGAAGCTTCAGAACTTAATCTTCCACGAGCGCAGGCCTTCCTTCACGAACGCGAAGGCTAAATTAGGCCTGTAGTGCTGCTGCACCTTTCTGCTGCATTTCCAAGTCCAAAACTCTCCGTTAGCTATCTGAAATCACCCCGAGGCCCCTAGGACCTCAACCAAAAACACCAACACATCCTATAACATCACCCAAACCTGTTCCAATCATCAAAACACCTCAAACAATGCTAAATCCATCAATTCTCATCGAATTCAAGCTTAAGTTCTTCAAAAACTTCAGAAACACGCAT
This sequence comes from Nicotiana glauca, assembly GCA_026770625.1. Classification (NCBI taxonomy): domain Eukaryota; kingdom Viridiplantae; phylum Streptophyta; class Magnoliopsida; order Solanales; family Solanaceae; genus Nicotiana; species Nicotiana glauca. The sequence goes on from MU686707.1 coordinate 110,614, forward strand.
TTGATAAAACACCCAACCAAATCACCTCCGAATGACATGAAATTTTGCACACACATCCCATATCACATAATGAAGCTACAACAACTCTTGGAATTCCATTCCGACCCTCGGATCAAAATCTCACCTATCAACCGGAAATCGCTAAAATACTAATTTTGCCAATTCAAGCCTAATTCTACACTGGACCTCCAAAATCAATTCTGATCACACTCCTAAGTCACAAATCATCCCCCAAAGCTAACCGAGACACCGGAAATTACATCCGAGCCCTCTAACTCATAAGTCAACATCCGGTTGACTTTTCCAATACAAACCTTCCTTAAAGAGACTAAGTGTCTCATTTACATCTAAAACCAATCCAATTCAACTCTTTCACCTAAGACACTTATAATGAAACATAAGGAAGAAGGAATTGGGGGAAAAGAGATGGTAACTCATGTGACGACGGGCTGGGTCATCACATCCTCCCCCACTTAAACACATGTTCGTCCTCGAATGTACCCAGAGATGTTCTAAAAGCCAACCAGCTACTGAATAACCTTACCATGCATATACCCGGGGTGATCCTACGTCACCCTATCTCATATAGGTCCGATAACACATTGTAACTGAGATTTCACCATCCAATCTAGCCCATAGACCATAGAACGACATTGCACTTTCCGAAATCATACACAAGATCAGAACCTCACATCTATACTCAGAATAAGCCCGAACCAGCTGTAATAACCCATACTGCAACCTCAGGTGCAATCATATGGTATACCACATAACCCAAACACTCGAAACGATAACTTCTATTCACAGCAACTGCACACAACACCCGAATACTGGTAGAAAACCTCTTCTCAACTAAGGTCTTATTCCATATTTTCACACACCGCCAATGATAAAGGATCACGCAATAAATCATCACCATTTCTCAGATCAACCATTCATGAAGCCACTTCCCTTTTGACTAATACCATAGTAGATTCTGAGTCGAACCTCGATATTATCCTTCCAACAAGCTGAAATCAAGTCTGTTCATATTTATTAGTGACCCCAACGATCACCTCGAACCCACACACCACTCCGGTGATATGACACCTCAATACAGGCCTAAGCCACAACTTGCATAATACGCGCACCAATAAGAACGGTCTAAACATACTTAAATCATGAAAAGTGACTCAGACAAAAGAGATATACCTTAAGCTCATCGGTACCACCACAACACAAGGCTGAGACCCCGTCTCACATCATAGAAATAGAACACATGAATCTACCCCGTAAGGTCATATCCCCAGGTAGCCTCGCTACAACGCGCGATCCTATCCAAACGCTGCTACCCATGAAACGCCCCAAGTCGCTATGATCAAAATCGACAGCCAAGCGCAATTTGATGTCTGGAACCAAAGCAATTCATTACACCCACAGTGAAACAAATAACATACGCCACATAACCCGATAGGACATAACCGATATGCTGTTCCTTAAGCAACGCTCAATTACTCTTCCCGCTCAACTTTCACTATGAATTCTTAATAGAACCGCACCACATATGCCCATAACCAACAAATAATAACGTCTCACAACACTAAAAAGCAACTCATAGCTCTTTTCAGATCACTAACAAGCTCAATAACGATCGAATCAACCTATCCCTCAACAATACAATTCGCCAACCAAGCCAACTCAAGCTAGAAAACACATCCACATTGGCCTGCCAAGGAACGTCTTACCAAGGAAACCTGAAGTTGTTCCTTTCCACTTATATAACTCCTGCTGGTGTCATACGATACGGTGCCCGGCACCAAATCAATACCAAAATGGACAACTCTGCCCGGCGACATGCTCGGCCACAGGAAACGCATTCGAAAAGTTCCTCAACACCGGAACTAAATCAATGGTAGCAACCTTTGCACTGACATCCATCACGAAGGCCCAATTAAGAAAGGCGATCCTTCCCAGCTGTCCGCTGGGTCTTTGAAAGATAACCCACTCTACTAGAACATAATCCAACGCACCTCGCCACTTAACCCGTGGCATTTCTGGCATAGCCCATGATATAATAGTCTAGACCGTCCCATCACTGAGACAACCAGTCTGAACTCCAACATCACATCCAATATCAAACATACCAGCAAAGAAAGATCCACTCGAGCCTTTAAATCTCGATAGCCGCTAAACGGTGCCGATACACACGATCCACAACCATAACATAGTCTGTACAGGAGAACTCCCATTCTCTAACACAATATAGCACACGAATCATCGTATCTGATCCCAATTTGCCGTTCGAAAGTGTATCCCACCTTAAATACCTCATCATTCCACGATAGATACTCAAAATTTTCTTGCGCTACAAAGCAAACCCGAATATCACCAGTCGATCTAGCAAGGAGGTGCCGCAATACTACCGAAGTGCCATCAACTTAATCACATTACCCTTTTCCTGAACATATACCGCCGTCAAATCACTTTCGATTAGAAATATCATTCCCTTAACTATCTGAGGCTACCCGCTGCTTAAAAGTTTTATGGACTCCCCTTCCAGCACTGAACTGTAACTTATCTAGCCAAGAACTTCTATTGATCCCATCTAGAAGAAAAATCATTACACCTCCCATGCCTCTCACATCCGTAGAAAATGCACCTCTCCAACCACAGTAGAAGTCAACAAGAACTCTCCCAATTCCATTTGCACAAACTAAACTGCAATGACTGAATCCTTCTAACTAAACCACGCTAAGAAAGCCGTCAAAACCTAAGATCATTGCTGCAAAATACATGTACGAACTCATTACCTCGTATACATACCAAGAATTAACCATACCCTTACCATGTCGATCCGGTCTACTATCAAGCTACTCCATCTATCTAATTTACTTCTGATTCATCTTCCACTTTATATTTCCCCTTACTGTAGCACCACAATTCCTCACCCCAAGCTTACCACACAAGAGCCAAGCATAAACCACACTGTCCGAAACCCATAGACCGCTGAATACTCCCTTACATATTACCCGAAACACCACGTTCCAGAATACTTACTCTGCAGAACTCCCTAAATCTGTTACCTTTACTTTCCTGATACTGATACATAAAATCCCATAATTAACATAGAAGTACCACAAATCTAGACCTCTTCCAGTGAAAACATCATTTCTAACCACACATACAACTTTAAAATACCCGATTGTTCCCTAAATTTTTTTTAACACATTAGAGCCATCCTCACAAATCATCCACCCTTATTCAACTGCAACTTACCTAGCCTAATGAATAGAATCACCCGTGCCTCATTGGCACTCCGATACCGCAGAATGAAATCCTCATCCCAATATGACCAAGCAACTTCCTGCGCTATGCACCGAGTATTCTTTACCAATACAACTCTAGACATTCCATGATTCTCATACCCTATGGAACATAATATAACCTTTGCCAAAATTTTCTTTTACTCTAGCCATAGCTAATGCACTCGCATGTCTCAAACTGGAGCTAACATAGCGCCTAACCGTGCAATCAACTGCTCACCGCAGACTCCCCCACTTGGCTCGAAGCCATATATCACGACACACTCTACAACACATAACACTTTTACTCTAATGATGCCACAATACCATAGTGAGATTAAACTCAAATCATTTACAAGTTTGTGAAAACACATATCATCTAGTACTGTAATCCTCTGCAAATCTCGCATTCATTCCCGCATCAGTTGAGTCCACTCTCTTCAGCAATCTAAAATTTCAAATTTCAACACATACCCCTCCATTACACATGAGATCTTTTAACCTACACATAAGGATCACACCACTTTGAAACACTCCGCGGGAGATAATCCACCTGCTTCGCCTCAATATAATATTTTTGTATACCTTCCACCGTCATACACATTACACAGCCACTTAATATTCCAGAGTCTGATCTCATACTGCAACATAAAATTTACTTCACTCCCAACTAGGGGACATGAAAAGATTCTCCTCACGCCCATAACTCGGGGCTACACATCCAGTCGCAGCAGAAATGGAACACTTAATAGTTTACCTATCATCCAGCAGATCTTCCTTGACACTTCCAAGTCATATAGAAACATCACGCAGTACTAACATACTCATCGCATATCTATCCAACCACCATTCCCGCTAATAGGGACCATACCGAACACATAAGTTCAAAACACTTACTCATACAATCAGCACCTTGGTGCTCAAGCCATAGGCAAAGATCAGGCCTTAAGTCCTCCAAACTGGCCCAAGATATACTCACGGAGATTACATCTTGCCCCTTGATCGGAGAATCACAAGCCATTAAGGCACATCTGATACAGAGCGCTCATGTGCGCTTACGAACGAGTGGAAGGAAATTTCAAGAGCTACGTTTGAAACTGAATCAAGGACGCACGATAAGAGTTTCAATAATGTGAAGTTTTCCTAAAGGCTCTGCAGCCTCTCAAGGATAAATACAGACGTCTCTGTACCGATATACGAGACACTACTAAACATGCTCATGACTCGTGAGACCTAGTAACCTAGGCTCCGATACCAACTTGTCACGACCCAAACCCCGCACTGGTCGTGCGGCGCCTCTCGTGAAGACAAGGCCAACCAACTAATCCAAATCGTCTCTTTCAAAGATAGTTAAGCATAAATGAACAGCAAAATATGACTTAGTATTATTAATTAATGAAATTTACAACCCAACACAGCCCTAATCGGGGTGTCACAAGTCACGAGCATCTATATGAATGAAATTCCACCTTACAAGTCTAGAAATGCGCTGAACAGGAATAATGAACAACATAGAAAGACAGTGGTGCTGCGAACGCTGGCAGTCACCATGCTAAACCTCTACAACTCTGCCTCCACGCAACTAATACCCGCTACCGGGTGAATAAATACCTGCAACTGCACGCGAGGTGCAGGGAGTAAAATGAGTACTCCAACTCAGTGAGTAACAAAAGTAAATAATAATTGAGCAGTAAGAATTCACGTAAAGCAAACCATCATGCTGTATAGAAGCAGGGTACAATCCTTTGAGAAAAACAATAAGGTGGCGAAATCTTTGGAAACATCTTGGCTCAGTTTAAATCTCATTTGAAAATGATCTTTTCAATAGTTACATAAACGATTTCAAAACGGTTAGTGCTGATAAGCACAGAAAAATCCGCCCTTCGAGAAAAATTACCGTAGTATGACAGGTAAAAAGACTGATAAATATGCACTATGAGCACATAAAAGTCCGCCCCTCGGGCAATATCTCAAAACAGTACCAGCCCCTCGGGCTCACTCTCATGAACACTCTCAGCCCCTCGGGCTCTCTCTCTCTGATCACTCTCAGAACTGTATCATATGCGGCGTGCAGCCACATCCACATATCGCTGTGGCGTGCAGCTCGATCCATATCTCGCTGCAGCGTGCAACCCGATCCATATGGGTACCCGCACTCACTGCGGGGGTGCAGACTCCGGAAGGGCTCCTACAGCCCAAGCGCTATATCGCTGCGGCGTGCAGCCCGATCCAATATATATATATATATATATATATATATATATATATATCGCTGCGGCGTGCAGCCCGACCCATATAAGTATCATTGCGGCATGCAGCCCGATCCATAATATAAAACCCTCACATCCAGGCACTCGGCCTCATTTCACTCAGTGTATCCTCACATCTGGCCCTCAGCCACACTCAGTCAGAATATCCTCACAAGCCCATCGGGCATTAGTAAAATAGTAGTTCCCAGTCCAAATCTTCATTTAAAATATTATTTATGATTCAAATCTGAGCAAAGTGGTTGAGTTGTAAAATAGTGGAGAAACAGTATGATTGAGTTCAAATAATAAGTCAAAACAGTGAGGAAACAGTGATAATAATCCCTGATGGATTCAAATAGTTGGTACGAAGCCCAAATATGGCAATCAGCCCAAAACACGATGATAACAAGTAAGTTTCAGTCAAATACACAGTAAATTCATCAATCGGGACGGATCAAGTCACAATCCCCAATGGTTCTCTACCCCACGCCCATTATCCGGCATGCAAGTCACCGCAATATAGCACTACGATGTGCAATTCGGGGTTTCAAACCCTCAGGATATCATTTACAATCATTACTCACCTCAAACCGGCAAAATCCCTAGCTCGCGATGCCTTTGCCCCTCAATTCGGCCTCCACGCACGTCGAATCTATCCAAAATCAGAGCGAATACATCACAATATACCAATGGGACAATACCCAATCTAAAACAATTAAAAAAAATAGCAAAAATTTTGAAATTTGCAAAACCCGAGCCCCGAGCCCACTTCTCGAAAAATCAAAAAATTAACATCATCGGATTCCTTATTTCTCCACGAGTCTATACATATCAAGAACAATCAAATCCGAACTCTCAAATGACCTATCAAAATCCAATTTAAAATATCCAATTTTCAAGCTCTAGTTCTTCTCCTTTTTGCTTTGTTTTCATGCATTTCTAGGATGATTCTACAACTAAATCATATTTTTAGTTAATAGAACTTATCTCCAATCAATCCTCTTCAAAACCCTCTTCGATTCCCGTCCAAAAGCTCTCAAAGATGCTCAACAATGGTGAAAAATAACTTAGACTCGCGAAGGAAATGTTTTTAAAAACCATTCTGCCCAGGTGACTTTTACTCTATGCGAACACGAGGGATCTCTCGCGTTCGCGATGAACAATCCTTGACTCAAACCAAAATACCCTTCACAAACGCGTAGCCCCAACCACAACGCGATGCCTTAACTGATACCACTACGCGAACGCGAGCCTTAGGCCACGAACGCGAAGAACAATTCATACGGAGCCTCAATTTCCTTATACGCGAACACGACACACCTCACGTGAACGCGATGCACACTTCCAGTACCCTCCGCGAACACAATGCCCAAGACGCAAATGCGAAGCTTCAGAACTTAACCTTCCGCGAGCGCGTGCCTTCCTTCGCGAACGCAAAGGCCAAATTAGGCCTGCAGTGCTGCTGCACTTTTCTGCTACATTTCCAAGTCCAAAACTCTCTGTTGACTATCCGAAATTACCCCGAGGCCCCCGGGACCTCAACCAAAAATACCAGCACATTCTATAACATCATCTAAACCTGTTCCAATCATCAAAATACCTCAAACAACCCTAAATCCATCAATTCTCATCGAATTCAAGCTTAAGTTCTTCAAAAACTTCAGAAACATGCATTTGATCAAAAACCCAACCAAATCACCTCCGAATGACATGAAATTTGGCACACACATCCCAAATCACATAACGAAGCTACAACAACTCTTGGAATTCCATTCCGACCCTTGGATCAAAATCTCACCTATCAACCGGAAATCGCCAAAATACTAATTTCGCCAATTCAAGCCTAATTCTACACCGGACCTCTAAAATCAATTCTGATCACACTCCTAAGTCACAAATCATACGCCGAAGCTAATCGAGACACCGAAAATCACATCCAAGCCCTCTAACTCATAAGTCAATATCCGGTTGACTTTTCCGATACAAACCTTCCTTAAAGATACTAAGTGTCTCATTTCCATCTAAAACCAATCCAATTCAACTCGTTCACCCAAGACTCTTATAATGAAACATAAGGAAGCAGAAAATGGGGGAAACGGGGTGGTAACTCACGTGACGACGGTCCGGATCGTCACACGCAGCTAGTTGTTTAGCAACTTATGAGCTTAAAAATTTTGAGTTTTTATTGGGTATAACTATTTGGTATGATATACAATTTGCAGTTAATTCAGTTAGCAAACATTTACAATCGAAAGATATTCATATTGATGTTGCCATAGATCAACTTAGGGGTTTGATTTCTGCTAAGGAAATTGCATGTGAGTAGAATATTGAACCTGCATTTCGTAATAAATGTTTAATATATATAAAGAAATAATTTGATGAGAATACTGATAATGAAATTACAAAGTCTCTTGAAGAATATTTTAGATTTGATTACTTCTTATACATAGTAGACCAAGCTATTTATTCACTTCAAACTAGATTTGAACAATTTGAAGCGCATGAAAATATTTTGGTTTCCTATTTAGTGGAAAAAAATTAAGATCTCTAGATTATGAGAACTTAAAGAAAAATTGTCTTAACCTTGAATGTTATTTAAAACATAATAGTCACTCTGATATTGATGGTTTAGACTTATTTTCAGAATTAAAAGTTTTAAGAGAAATAATACACGTGGAAGATGATACTCTAATCAATATACTTAATCATATAAAAAGACTTGATTCTTTTCCAAATGCGTATATTGCTTATAGAATAATGTTAACAATTCCAGTAACAGTTGCCTCAGCGGAAAGAAGATTTTCAAAATTAAAATTAATAAAATCTTGCTTAAGATCAACAATGTCTCAAGAGAGATTAAATAAATTAGCTATATTATCAATTGAAAAGGAATTATTAGAAGAAATTGATTATAAACAAATTATTAATAATTTCGCCTCTCAAAAAGCTACAAAAATAAAATTATGAGTTTCTTCTACAACAAAAATGTTAGGGCCCCTCATTGAAATTTGGCTTTAGGCCACAAATATCATAGAGCCGCACCTGCTCATACGACACGTCTACACCTTGCGTACGGATGTTAGAGCTGATGTTTGTCACACCTCCTTTTTTACCACCAGAGGGGGTATATAGGGGATTTTTTTCAAGTTATTATTTGAAATGGAATTATTTTATTTAATTTTTTAGAGTCACCATTTGGGATAGTTTATTTGGAGTCCCAAGTCACCGGTTTATTTTAAAATCCCCGATCAAGGAAATTTCGACTTTATTTAAAAGTCAGCGAAACCAAAAATTCTATATAAGAAATTCGGTTAACCCGAGAGAAGGTGTTAGACATTCCCGTATTTCGTGGTTCGAGCACGGTCACTTAAACTATTATAATTGGCCTAATTAAATTGATTTATTACATGTTTTAACCTACTGTGCATTTTTAGCTTTATAACCACTTTTAATTAATTTAAACTGCTTTTAGGAAGATTCAATGTCATTTAAAACACGTCTTAAACCACGCTAAATGAAATGCACCCACGGTTCACGACACGTTTGATTTAACATTGTTGAGAAATTAAAATTGGTCACATAAAATGTACACCCAGATTTAGTAATTCAAAATCACAACTACGTTATGGATGATAACTAGGGATTTTGACGTGTTTCATGCTCCTTCTTGCTTACGCTTCGATTATAAATTATTACAAAATAGTCCCAAAAGGCTCACAAGTTGTTCTTGATTGTAGTTTTGATCGACAAAGTGACGAGATGTCAAAGATCGGCTCAAAAAGAGTGAAACTTGCATAAGAACCAAAGACAAGACAACTCAGGACAACAGGCCTAGTGCGGCCGCACTACACTTTGTGTGGTCCGCACTAGGGAGATTCAGAGAGATGGATTTGAAGGCATCAAAGTAGTGCGGCCACAGTACAGATTGTGCCGTCCACACTGAAGGCACTGCGGCCACACCACCATTTCATGCGGTCCTCGAAAGCAATGTTCAGAGAGATGTCCAGAGCCTAGCTTCAAGCCTATGCGATCCACAGTCATGTTTGTGCGGACCACGCTAGATGCCTCCACAACCGCGATCCATTCTATGCGGTCCGTTGAGCCTGGGTTCAGAGAGTTGGAATTTCAGAGTTAAGAGCCTAATGCGGCCGCACACCATTTTGTGCGGTCCGCACTGACCCCAAAAGGGTATTTTTGTCCAATTATTTGAGCTTTGTATAAATAGAACCTTTTTCTATTTTAAGGTATCAGATATTATAATACATTAGTCACGCTCGTGATAAGGCATTTCTTAGCCATTTTGGCACCTTTACGTAGTTTTAATCATTGAAACTTTGTATTTACTTTAGTAATTAATTAATATGTCTTGTTCTTTATCTATTTCTCTGATTTTATCTTCATGCATGAGTAGCTAAACCCATTATCTAGGGTTGTGGCTCAACCCTAGTGTGGGTAATTGATGGGTGTTGTGATTTAGGGCTAGATTGGCTATGAGTGTTTGTTATTTGGGTCAATTTCATGGTTTAATTTATGAATTAGTGGTTGCAAACACTAGTTTGTGCTAAGTCGACTTGGCTCTTCTTGAGAAAGAGAGCCTAAGTCTCCAAAATTGACCCAACAATGAATTGGGATGGACTCAAGAGAATTGGTAGTCCCAATTAAAGGGCTAATCCTCGAGAGAGTAATTACTCGACTTGAACCCTATTTGTTTGAGCAAATTTGCCTACCCAACTTGTCTTGAGAAAGTCAATTGGGCAAAATCACTCTCTCTACCGAGAGGTGTGAGAGTGGGTAAAATCGTGCAACGGTTATAGCATATTTCCCCAAACATGTCAATCGTGCCTTAAAAGCAACTATCCATCAATTAGCCACCTAGATGAAAGTCACTACCCTAGTGCCTTTTTATCCATTAGATACAAATTGTAGCGATTCTCGTTTAGTATAATCTAGTTGCATTTATAATTAGTAGTTGATGATTGTAGATTATTAAAGGAAAATCCAAATATGATTTGAAGTGATATTTGGAACAATTACACAACTCCTTCAAAGATATTTGGAACAATTACACAACTCCCCTCTAGATAGATACTCGACTCCCTTCCTAGCTCCCTGTGGAAATCTATCCCGACCCACAAATCGGGTAAAAGCTATGGCGACCCTCTCTTCCTACTTTTTAGTAGGCAGCGATCAACTTTTTGGCGCCATGGCTGGGGAGCTAACGATTTTGATTATCTATTTAGTTATTTTTTTGTGTTGTTCATCTTTCCTTCTTTGTTACTTACTTGTTTGTGTCACTACTGTTGTACCAATATGGCATTGAACAACGCTAATGATCCTCTTGGAAACGTGATAGCGGGGGAGGAGGTAGATGATTTTGAGCAAGATGAGGTGCCTCTTGAACCTCAAAGACAATGGAAAGGCAAAAATGCCAATGATAATCCAAATGATAATATTCCAGACCCTCCTGAAGGTGGCCCACAAAGTATTATAGAATTAAAGGTATGCAAGTGCTATTGTCCCTCCCCGAATCCGGGCAGGGAATTTTCAAATAACCAATATGATGTTGACCTTGCTCGAGCAACGTGAGTATTTCACGGGCACCTCGAATCAAAATGCCTACAAGTATCTCAAGGGGTTCGTAGATACATGTTGGGGGAGCAAGCAAACGAATGTGTTCGAAGATGCTCTTAGGTTGAGACTTTTCACATTCTCACTTTAGGGAAAGCATTGGATTGTCTAGAGAGACTGTGCAATCATTCCATCACAACTTGGGATGAGTTGGCAGATAAGTTTATTTCTAAGTTTTTCTCACCCGGGCACATGGCAGCACTTCGAGATGAAATTTTGGCCTTCAAGCAGGAGCCAGCGGAACCTTTGCATGAAATCTTGGAGCGGTTTAGAACAATGGTGAAAGAATGCGCAAACAACGATATGACTGAGGCGATGATTAAACAAACCTTCTATCGGGGCATCAACACCAAGAATCAATTCATTGTGAATCAATTGGGGGAAAATTTATGAAGCTTCCTTACATTTAGGCTTGTGAGATATTGGATGAGATGGCCGACACTTTTTCGGCATGGCAAAGTAGAGCAAATGTGCCCCAAGGTGACCCCATGGTCATCCATTTGCACAAGTAATTACATGATCATGGTCAAGCTACTACTGAGCTTATTAGTACTATGAATTAATTGGCAAAGGCTCAGTTGCAACAAGTTCAAAATCCTCACCAAGTCAATGCCATGGAAGGTGTAAATATGCTCGTCAATAAGAGAAGGCAAAGAGAGCAACAAGCTCAAGGGAATTCTGAACAATATGATAATGATGGTGGTGGTTATTCAAGTGATGGCTATGATGACCAAAGTGAAGAGGTACAATATGTCAACAACTATCAAGGCAATAGAGGCAACTCTTCAAACCAACAATGGCAACCATAAGGAAATTGGGGCAATCAACAAAAATATGGTGGTAATTGGAACAACAATAACAACCAAGGTAGTAATTGGAACAACAACAACCAAGGTAGTAATTGGGGGAACAAAAATCAGGGCAACCAAGAGAACTAGAATGGTAATAACAACAACTGGTACAACAATAACAATCAAGGTGGATGGAACAATGTGAACCAAGGAAACCAGGGGCAAGGCTTTCAAAGGCCCCCGATGTACCAACAACCAAATAATTCGCCTCCGTTTCAATCTCAATGATCTAGTTCTTCGGGTAATGATATGGGTAGAATTGAAATGATGTTCGAACAAATGATGAAGAAAATTCAAGATTTTGATGCGCAATTGGCTTCCCATAATACCTCTATCTGGAACTTGGAGGTACAATTAGTCTAAATATCTCAATCATTGAATAGTCTCCCTAAGGGTTCTCTACCAAGTGATACGGTAGTGAACGTAAAGGGTAGAAACAATCATGCGATGGAGGTTATAACAAGAAGTGGGAGAGGCGGTGATATGCATGCCTCGAAAAATAAGCAAGTTCTGGATGATGATGTTGAGTTGCGGGAAGATGATGTAACTTTGATAGTTTAAAAAGTGGTTGATAATGAGGTGAAAAATGAGGTGAGGATTGACAATAATGAGACCCATGTGGAAACTCAAGATGTCGTGAACCCGTCCAGGGAACACGTGATTGACATGCCTGAGCCGGTGGTATCCAAAGCCAAGGCACATTTGCCTAGGACACCTTCGCCTTATCCTCAATGGTTAGCAAAGAAAAAGAGTGACAACCAATTCAAAAAATTCATTGACATGATGAAAAGCCTTACAATCAATGTGCCTTTGGTGGAGGCACTTGAACAAATGCCGGGATATGCTAAGTTTATGAAGGATTTGGTGACGAAGAAGCGGTCGATGGATTGTGAAACAATAAAAATAACTCATCAAGTCAGTGCTACCTTACATTCTATGGCCCCAAAACTTGAAGACCCCAGGGCTTTTACTATCCCTTGCACTATTGGAAGTGCGGATTTTGCCAAGGGCCTTTGTGATTTGGGGGCTAGCATAAATTTGATGCCTTATTCATTCTTCAAGACTTTGGGAATCGGCAACCTAGACCGACCTCAATGAGACTTCAAATGGCGGATCAATCAATGAAGCGACCTTTGGACATAATTGATGATGTGCTTTACGGGTGGACAAGTTTATATTGCTGACCGACTTTGTCATTTTGGATTGTGAAGTGGACTTTGAAGTCCCAATTATTCTAGGGAGACCTTTCCTTGCAACGGGGAAGGCATTGGAGAATGTTGAAGCGGGTGAGCTAACTTTCCGAGTGGGGGATGAGAAGGTTGTCTTCCATGTTTGCAAATCCATGAAGCAACCCAATAGCACCGAGGTGTGCTCATTTGCGGACATTGTCACAGCTGTGATCGTGGATGACACAAGTTCTATGATTAATGAGGAGGATCCCCTTGAGGCCATGCTTCTAAATCTTGATGTCAATGAGGATGCTAGTCGAGTGGAGTGCGTAAATGCCTTGCATTGAATGGGGTCCTATTCTTATGAGCCGAGAAGGCTATCCTTAGACCTCGAAAATAGAAAGACGCCTCCAACAAAGCCATCTATTGAGGAGCCACCGGTGTTGGAGTTGAAACCACTTCCTCCACACCTCAGGTATGAGTTCTTAGGCTCAAATTCTACTTCACCAGTTATTCATTCTTCTTGCCTCACTAACTTGCAGGTAGACGCCACTTTGGCGGTTCTCAAAAGGAGGAAGAAAGCAATTGGGTGGACATTAGCCGACATTCAGGGAATAAGCCCTGCATTATGCATGCATAAAAGCATTTTGGAGGATGATTCAAAGCCCTCCCTGGAGCATCAAAGAAGATTGAACGAGGCAATGCAAGAGGCGGTGAAGAAAGAAGTGATAAAATGGTTGGATGTTGGGGGTTGTGTACCCTATCTTCGATAGCTCATGGACTTCTCTGGTGCAATGTGTGCCGAAGAAGGGTGGAATGAATATAGTGATAAATGACAACGATGAACTTATTCCCACTCGGACCGTTACCGGATGGAGGGTATGCATAGACTACCAAAAACTGAACAAGGTGACCTGCAAGGATCATTTCCCTTTACCATTCCTTGACCGAATGCTTGATCACCTTGCGGGACGTGATTTTTATTTCTTTTTGGATGACTACTTGGGGCATACTCAAATCTTAATCGCTCTGGAGTACCAAGAGAAGACCACATTCACTTGCTTATATGGGACATTTACTTTTTCTCGGATGCCATTCGGGTTGTACAATGCTCCAGCGACCTTCCAACGATGCATGATGGCTATTTTCACCGACATGGTGAAAGATATCTTTGAGGTTTTCATGGATGATTTCAGTGTGATTGGTGACTCCTTTGAAGAGTTTTTGGGAAATTTTGATAGAGTCTTGGCCCGATATGAAGACACAAATATCGTTCTTAATTGGGAAAAATGCCACTTCATGGTGGAAGAGGGCATAGTGTTGGGTCACAAAATTTCTAAGCATGGGATTGAAGTAGACAAAGCTAATATTGAGGTGATTTCAAGGCTCCCTCCACCCACTTCTGTCAAAGGGGTAAGGAGTTTTCTTGGACATGCGGGGTTCTACCGGTGGTTTATCAAGGATTTTTCGAAGGTTGTGAATCCCCTTTGCAAGTTGCTAGAGAAAGATGCTAAGTTTGTGTTTGATGAGAAATGCATGGAGGCATTCGAACTTCTCAAGCATAAGTTGACCACTACCCCGATCATTACCGCACCATGTTAGAGCTTACCCTTCGAGCTCATGTGCGACGCAAGTGATGTTACAATTGGGGATGTTTTAGGTCAAAAGGTTAATAAAATGTTTTACCCAGTGTACTACGCAAGCAAGACTATGAACGAGGCTCAAAGGAACTACACGGTCACCGAGAAAGAATTGTTGGCCATACTTTTTGAAATGGAAAAGTTTCGGCTGTATCTTATGGGGGCTAAGGTCATTGTACACACTGATCATGCCGCCCTTAAGTACTTGATGACAAAGAAAGAATACAAGGCAAGATTGATGAGATGCGTGTTACTACTTCAAGAGTTTGATCTAGAAATTGTGAACCAGAAAGGTAGTGAGAATCAAGTAGCGGACCACTTGATCTGTTTGGAGGGGGAAGGGAGGCTTTGTGATGGCCTAGATATCAATGACTCATTTCCTGATGAACAACTCCTTGCGTTGTCAATGAATGATATGCCATGGTTTGCTGATGTTGCCAATTACCTTGTGACCGGAATAATCCCGTGTGAGCTCTCTTCAAACCAAATGAAGAAGCTCATGTGGGATAGTTTGGATTTTTATTGGGACGAGCCATATTTGTTCAAGATTTGCACGGATGGTATGATTTGTAGATGTGTCTCGGAGGAAGAACAATTTGGTGTCTTGGAGGCTTGTCATTCCTCTCCCTATGGTGGCCATCATGGCGGGGCGAGGACGGCTTCTAAAGTTCTTAGTTGTGGTTTCTATTGGCCAATCATGTTCAAATATGCGGATGATTTTGTGAAGAGGTGTGACGAATTCCAAAGAGCGGGTGAACTTTCAAAAAGGGATGAGATGCCTCTCAATACCATTCTTCTTTGATGTTTGGGGCATCGATTTCATTGGTCCATTTGTTAGCTTTTGTGGGAATACTTACATTCTTGTGGTAGTTGATTATGTCTCAAAGTATGTTGAAGCCGTGACTTTGCCGAGCAATGAAGATCGGAGTGTTGTGGCATTTCTAAAGAAGAGCATTTTCACAAGTTTTGGTACATCTTGGGCAATCATTAGGGATAGAGGATTGTCTTTTTGTAATAGAGATTTTGATGCCTTGCTTTCCAAGTATGGTGTGAATCATAAAGTCTCTACGCCTTATCATCCTCAAGCAAGTGGACAGGTTAAAGTGTCTAACAAGGAGATCAAGAGCATTTTGTCCAAAACTGTCAATGCCAATAGGATCGATTGGTCTAAAAAGTTAGATGATGCTTTATAGGCTTACCGGACTGCTTACAAGACCCCAATTGGTATTTCATCGTACCGGTTGGTGTTTGGGAATGCATGTCATCTACCAGTAGAGTTGGAGTATAAGGTCATGTGGGCCTTGAGGAAGCTTAATTTTGAATGGGATATTGCGGCCAATCTTTATATTGAACAACTCAATGAACTTTATGAATTTTGGTTCCATGCCTACTCTAGTTCGTCCTTGTATAAGGATAAGATGAAGTACCTCCATGACAAATAAACTCGGGGAAAGGAGTTCAAAGTTGGTGATTTGGTGCTCTTATTAAATTCTCAGTTACGTTTTTTTCCAGGAAAGCTTAAATCAAAGTGGAGTGTGCCGTTTGAAGTTGTGTTTGTGACCTCTTTTTGTACTCTTGATCTAAAGAACAATAATAGTGAAGTTTTCAGAGTTAATGGGCACCGGGTCATGCATTATCCTGGGAAGTTTGATGATATACATGTGGTGGCTATTGTTTATTTCAAATGATGTGATTGTAACTCGGGTCGTGCCGCGACGTTAAATCAAACGCTTCTTAGGAGGCAACCCATGTGTTTTTTTTTTGTTTTCTTTCATTTTCTTTATAGTATAGGATTGATTTTTTGGCTAACTGGTTGTGAGAAGTTGCAGGATTGAGTTGATGCAGTACAGGACATAATTGAATAAAAATGGCACAGTCTCTAAAGTTTCTAGTGCGTCCGCATTGCACTTTGTGCGGTCCGCACTGGTGAAGGGTGACAAAAATTTCTCTCTGAAGTTTGCCACCGTGGCCGCAGTTGATTTGGTGCGGACTGCGGTGGGCCTCCGCGGTCGCGGTCCATTTTGTGTGGATCGCAATGGGTTACTGAGTTGGAATCAAACATAATAGACCAGTGCGTACCGCGGTTTATTTTTTGCGGCCGCACTTGTAAGTGAGAAAGGGCCCCAGGGGTTTTTCTATAAATAGACCCCAAGGAACCCCTTTTACCTTTTTCGCAATTTTTACTCTCAGAGATCCTAGTGCACAGTTCATTTTCTTCCTTGACCTTAATTCTTGATTAGAATTGACTAACTGCACTTCATCTCAATATCTGATAACATTTCACTCAATTCTTCTTTGTTTAATTGTGTAATTTCTTTTTATTTTCATATTCCTTAACTTGTAATTCTTCTTCTCCATGTATTTCTCTTATTGTTATATTAGGTTAGTTTAAATGGTAATTCTTGTGAACTTTGTTAGTTAAATGTACTGAGTAATTGAGTATGGACCCTGATTAGGGGAATTTTGAACTTAATAAAAAAATTAATGAACCCTAACTCAGTGCCATGTCTGGGCACGTAGTGCGGACTATGGTCATTTTTGTGCGGTCCGCTGTGCCATCTTGTGTCCAGGTGACCTTTGCCCAGTGCGGCCGCATTACATTTTGTGCGGTCCGCACTGGCCTAGTGCGGCCGCGGTTGGTTTTGTGCGGTCCGCACTGGTGAGATTCAGAGGTCTTATTTATGGAACCCAATATCTATGCGGATCGCGGTCTTTCTTGTGTGGTCCGCGGTGGCCTCAGTGCGGCCGCACTACTATTTTGTGCGTTTCGCACTAGGCAACTCCTACAACATTCTTATTTGTCTACAACACTATTTTTTGTGAACCCACTGATACTAACAAGTTATTTGAATCAGACAATGGTTAAACAACGAGGAGGAAAATGATCAAAACAACCCAGGAAAGGCGAACCCTCCCGGGGGAGGGGGCAAAGGAAAGAAAATGATCAAACTTACTCCCAAGCTCGGGAAAACGTAAAAAAGACCAGGAAGCTAATAAAAGCTACAGACAGAGCTGATTCCCATTCCTCGGGGAGTGAGTATCAACCATCATGAGAAATTTCTTTAGACTCCGTGCCAGAATATGCTGAAGACTAGCCAGAGATCTTCAAGCTAAGAGATACCCCTCCACCATCACCTACTGCCTAAGCACCAAAGCATGTTCCAACTAAGTCGTCTGAGGGCTCAGCAATCTGTAATGGTGAATACTTGACCTCCCCCACAACTTCATTATCCGGGGAGGGTGCAGACGGAGGTGAGGAGCAGGTACAGGGAGATGAGGAGGTACCTAAGGGTGGTGAGCCTCAGGTTGGGGCCATTGCCCGAACTAGAAAGCCCGATGTTTAGGAGGATAGATTCGTGAGCCAGGTGGCATACCAAATTTAGGGAGTGGTGGCCGGTGAGAAAATTGATTCCGGAGAGGAGCTTTATAAACAGAGACCTTCTACCCCACAACCCCAACGTGCATATAGAGTTCAGAAATAGAGTGGGTTGGGAGATCATCCTAGAGGACTGTGTGGATGCCAACTAACACTTGATCAAAGAGTTCTATTATAATGTAGCCCACATCAAAAAGGGCTCCAAAATGACCAAGGTTCGCAACAAGACTGTGTTGTTTGAGGGGAAATACCTGAACGAATACTTGGTATTCAATGAGGAGGATGAGACTTTGTATATGGCAAAGTTGGAGATGGGCGAGGAGGTCCATCCATTGTTAGCTCAGTACCTAGCAATCCCAGGTATCATTTCTGATTGGTTGACAGTTGGGGTCAAAATACTATGGAGGACCCTAAACTTTGAGGCGAGGGGTTGGGAGACATTTGTGTGCAGCCGGTTAGACCCTACTACCCATGACTAGACTCTTCATCTCTACCAGGCTATTTTAGCTGCTTCCATCATGGCGGGGTTCCCCATCAACGTGGGGAATGTCATGTCCCGCATCATTTCTATAGTGGGTGCCGAGCATGACTGGAACTACCCTTTCCCCAGCACCCTTACTATGTACTTTCGGGACTTAGAGGTGGACAAGAGGCCTTATGACATCAAGGTAAAGGTGACAGCCCCGTTCTCTTGGTATAGCTTGAAGAGGAATGACAACCCCAAGGATAAGAACTACAAAGCCCCTACTTCTACCCCAACTTGCCTGTCTGAAGAGCCAGTTGTGGTAGAGGCCCCCATTGAGCCTGCCTCTATTGTTGTTGACATGCCTCTCGGTCCTTCCACATCTTCAGCCATTCCTCCTAGTGTTACAACCCATATCCACATGCGTTAGTTCATGCCATATGTTATTTAACACAAATCCAATAATTAATTATCCTTGAGATGATAAGAAGTTAATCCTATTGATCTTAAGTGATACAAGGGTGCATAAGGGTGATTAACAAGTATTAGAAGTTAAACGAATCAAGGATGTTGTAAATCGTATTTTCGGGTAAACCTATAGGTTCTTAATATACTCAAGAGGTCATGTTTTAAGGTATTTGAATCATATAATATCCGTATCATAAGTCTTGAAGTCAAACGAGTTATGAAACAAAAGTCGACAAAAGTTGTTGCAACTTAGGTTCACAGTTTTACTTAAACTTTAGGTCAAATGTTATTAAGCTTTTCTCCCAATATACTTAGAGTTACGGGGTGATCCACCCACCAAATTGAAGATCTACGAGTCTAGTTTCTAACGCATTAAACCGTTTGTTGATACGATCTCGGAGTGGAGAGATATTCGCGTTTTTGCAAGACTGCGCCAAGCACCTCTCTATGGGGCCCACTAAGACGGTTTAAGACATTTGGACCTATATATGACGCCTCCAACCCGTTTTTAGTCATTTCTTTTCACTATATTCAGACCTTAGAACCCTAGGAACACCCCCTCAAGGTTCTCTCAAGATTCAAGACCCAAACAAAGGGCAAACAACACAAATCAAATGTAGGAAATCCCGTGGCGCTAGTAAGTTTCTTATTCTTCTTGTTGTTGCTCATTTTTGTGTTGTTCCAGCTCGAGTGGGATGTTGTTTTAAAGGGTTTATGTTCTGTAAATAATCCCTCATGTTCTTAATATCAACCCTAGGTGATTTCATGCCTCCTAAAGTGATTCTAGTGCCGAAAAACACTAATTGACCGCTAGTTTCTCTTTCTTGTTGTTGTGGCAGCATTAGAGAGATATTTCATGGAAATTTAAGGTCAAATTGGAGTTGTTCTTTATGTATAAAGGTAAGGAACCTCTTAATCTATATGTATTTAAGATTATCCAAGTTGTGGCTAAGCCATTGAAGCTAGAACTTGTGAAATATATATCGAAAGGCTTGGTAGTAATGCTATCGGTTGGTGGACTGTTTTGGGAGACTCAATATGATTATTATTGATATTGTTTGAGCTATTTGGTGATTCTTTTGAATGGTGTGAAGTCATATATATAGGGGAGGTGCTGTCCGTTTCGTCGTAAAATAGGTTG
>MU686711.1:10848-21503 GCA_026770625.1 Nicotiana glauca
TTCATATAGGTTTCTAGAATCTTAACTATTTAAAATCAGTAACTATCTTTGTTAATCTGTCTTGTATGCATTTTTTGTCTAATTGCCGAGGCTAACTTGAGCCCTTATTTGCTTATAAATGAAAGTCCTAATTGTTTTTATCTGTGGCTTAGTATTTTTCCCTTTTGAGCAACCTATGTTAAGGTCTAGAACTACCTAAATAGAGGTCCAAAAGCCTCTTGGACCATAGGCACGGGACGGGTAGTGCACACATTAGAATCAGGTAGTGCGCTTTAGGTAACAACTTAAAGATAGTAATCGGGTAGCAGGAGATGATATGTGCCCACTGAATAATATGAGTAACAACCCATCTTGAGGAGTTACGAAGTATTATTTATGTTGCACAGGATGATCCTTTAAGCTAAAAAATTTAGGACCCCCCCCCCCCCACCTTGTCTTTCAATCAATTATTTGTGTTTAATAATGATCTTCCCAGGTTCCTTGTTTTTCTTATCTTTGATAACATAGATTAATTCATATAAGTGAGTTCGGCCGGAACCCACAGTTGTGGATCTCGAAGAGTGTATAACACCTTCTCTTCGAGGTCATTTAGAGCCCTTACTCGATCTTTGGTGACACAAACTGGTTAAACAGAGTTATCTGGAAATAGGTGCCCTAACACACCTTAATATATTAGGTAGTGACTCTCTCTTTTAAAACCCTTCCTTTAAAAAAGTTGTCAAGACGTCGAAACCCAATTTCACGAGAAAAAGGGGCGCGACAATATGTATCATTGTTGTCTCTCGAAGAATAAAGTCATCCCCTATCGAGTCCAACAGCCACGGGGATTTCCCCTTCCACCCCCCTTGAAATTCACGGCTTCCCTCTTGTGAGGCCTTAGGTCCCCATCATGAGGGGAGATTTCATCGTCCTTATTGACCAGCGATAATAGCTGAGGATAGGAGGCAACATTTAGGATGGGAGTAGACCCGGTGTCACGACCCAACCCCCCTCGTGATGGCGCCCAACACATTGCTAGGCAAGACCGACCAATTATCAACCACAACCCCTCTCTTATAGAGTTTATTACCAATTAACAGATGTTAAATGCCAAATTAGCATAAATTGAAGTCTGAAACAATAGATAAAATGTGCGGAAATCATTATAACACCACTACATAGCCCACCGATCCTGTGTCACAAGTCAAGAGCCTCTATTACAAGCCTTTAAAATAGCCTAAAATAGAGATAGTCTAGAAATACTGAAGGTAAAGAAGATAGAAGAAGAATCGGGTCTGCGGACGCCATGCAGCTTCCTCGATGACTCCGGTGAAAGATGAACAGCAGGAAAGCTCTCTCTATGCCTTAGGAGCATCTGGATTTGCACACAAGGTGCAGGGAGTAATGTGAGTACTCCGACCCAGTGAGTAATAATCATAAATAATGGCTGAGAGTAAGAAATCACATAAAGGCACTAAGCAGTTCTATATCAACTAGTAAATCAACTCAAAGCAGCAAAATAGTGAATAAGTCAAGTGAAATATCTTTACATCGGGTAAGACAGTAGTTTATCAGGTATTTAACAAGTATAATTCCATTCCTCGTACATAGTAACCATATATCTCTCACAATAACCAAAATCAAAATAATCGCTGCGGTGTGCAGCCTGATCCGTACATCGCTGTGGCGCACAACCCAATCCATATAAATAGTTGATTGCGCTCATTAGGGGTGTGCAAACTCTGGGAGGGGCTCCTACAGCCCAAGCGCTATATTGTTGCGGCGCACACCCTGATCCACATAAATGTTTGCTGTGACGTGCAGCCCGATCCATATAAGTATTTGCTGCGGCGTACATCCCGACCCATAATATATATAACATCCTCACCGATCCATATAAGTATTTGCTGCGGCGTACATCCCGACCCATAATATATATAACATCCTAACCGTTGGGTTCTCAACCCCTCTCAGTCATCTTATTCTCAGCCTCTCGGGCACATTAATATAAGGTAGGGATCTCAGCCCACATATTTCCCTCATTTAGGATTACCAATGATAAAATCGGTTCACATAGTTTAAACAAATAGAACATGACTGAGGATATGATTTTTAATAAGTGATGAAAATCAGTCACAATGCCCCTAAGAGTTTTACAAGTCGGCACGAGACCCCAAACATGACAACTATCCCAAATCATAATAATAATAATTAAATCTCAATAAAAAATACAGTGAAAATCATCAATCGGGATGGACCAAGTCACAATCCCCAGTAATAATGGAACCCACGCTCATCATACAGCGTGTGTCTCACCTCATCATAGCACTACTTTGTGCAAATTTGGATTTTCAAACCCTCATGAAACCATTTACAATCATTACTCACCTCAAACTAGCCAAAGCTCTAGCTCGCTATGCTCTTGTTTCTCAAATTGGCCTCCTCGCATGTCGAATCTGACCAAAACTAGAGCGAATACGTCACAATATGCTAAGGGAACAAAACCCAACCGAAAACAATCGAAAAATATCAACAATCTCGAAATTAGCAAAAACCGAGCCCCGAGCCCACTTCTCGAAACTTAGAAATTTTCACATCAACGGGTTCCTTATCTTGCCACGAGTCCATACATATCAAAAACTCTCAAATGGCCCTTTCAATCCCAATTTAAAATTTCAAAATCGCAAGCCCTAATTCTTCCTTTTTTAGCTAAATTTCCATGAATTTCTAGGTTGATTCCACAATATAATCACGTTTATGGTTCATAAAACTTACCTCCAATCAATCCTCTTCGAATCCCTGTTCAATTTCCCCCAAAGAGCTCTCAAAATGTTCAACAATGGTGGAAATATGACTTAGGCTCGTGGATGAAATGTTTGAAAACCTGCTGCCCAGTTCCTGACATTCCTTCATCGCGTTCGCGACCTCAGTCTCAGGAATGCGAAGCACACTTTTTAAATCCTCAAAAATAACTCTATGCGAACATGACAGGGTCCTGCATATGCGATGCGTTAAATCCCAAGACCTACACGAACATGATAACAAGAGCGTTAACGCGAAGAACAATCTTCCACTGGACCCCCAGCCTTTATACGCGAACATGAAGCTCAACCCCCTTAGACTTCCGCGAATGCGAGCCTCTGACGCGAACACAAAGGCTTAAATTCCTGCCTTCCGAATTCCTTCTTCGTGAATGCGAGGTCCTTTACGTGAACACGAAGAGATAAATCTCTGCAACTCCTTAAATTAAAATCTATAACTCCTCAAAGCCAAAAATGGTCCGATTGACCATCCAAAACTCACCCGAGGCCCCCGAGACTTCAACCAAAAGTACTGACACATCCTAAAACCTCATTCAAACTTGTTCCAATTATTAAAACACCTCAAACAACACAAAACCATCAAATTACATCCAATTCAAGCCTAAGTTCTTCTAAAACTTTCGAAACACGCATTTGATCAAAAACCCAACAAAATCACCTCTGAATGACCTGAAATTTTACACACACATCCAAATCACATAACAAAGCAACAACAACTCTCGGAATTCCATTCTGACCCTCGGATCAAAATCTCACATATTAACCGGAAATCGCCAAAATACTAACTTCGCCAATTCAAGCCTAATTCTACACCGGACCTCCAAAACCACTTCCAATCACACTCCTAAGTCACAAATCATCCCCAGAAGCTAACCGAATCATCGAAAATCACATCCAAGCCCTCTAACGCATAAGTCAACATCCGGTTGACTTTTTCAAACTAAGCCTTCCTTAAAGAGACTAAGTGTCTCATTTCCTACCAAATTTGCTCCGAACTCAACCTAATCAACTCAACCACATAAACCACGGATAACGAAGCATAAAGAAGCAGAAATGGGAAAAATAGGATGGTAACTCATGAGACGATTGGCCGAGTCGTCACATCTTCCCCAACTTAAACAAATGTTCATTTTCGAACGGGTCAAGAAACATACCTGAAGTCTCAAATAGGTGAGGGTATCTGCTCCACATCTCCCACTCGGTCTCCCAGGTAGCCTCCTCCGGGGGCCGACCTCTCCACTGCACCTTCATTGAAGCTACATCCTTTGATCTCAGTTTTCAAACCTAATGCTCCAAAATGGCTGCTGGCTCTACATCATAAGTCAAATCACCCCTCAATCCAACCGTACTGAAATCCGAAACATGGGACAGGTCTCCAATATACTTTCGGAGCATAGAAACATGAAAAACTGGATGCACGCTCGACAAGCTGGGTGGCAAGGCAAGCTCATAAGCCACTTCCCCAATCCTATGAAGTACCTCAAAAGGCCCAATGAACATTGGACTCAATTTTCCCTTCTTTCTGAATCTCATAACACCCTTTGTGGGTGAAACCTTCAACCAGACCTTCTCACTAACCATGTAGGATACATCTCGAACCTTCCTGTTCGCATAACTCTTCTGTCTCGACTATGCTGTATGGAGTCTCTCCTGAATTACCTTTGCTTTATCTAAATCATCCTGAACCAAATCTGTCCCCAATAGCCCAGCCTCACCGTGCTCGAACCAACCAACTGGAGATCTACACCGCCTCCCATACAAAGCCTCATACGGGGCCATCTAAATACACGACTGGTAGCTGTTGTTGTAGAAAAACTCTACAAGCGGTAGAAACCGATCCCATGACCCTCTAAAGTCAATAACACAAGCGCGTAGCATATCCTCTAATATCTAAATGGTGCGCTCGTAGTGCCCGTGTGTTTGAGGGTGAAAGGCTAAGCTCAACTGTACTTGAGTACCCAACTCTTACTAAATAGACTTTCAAAACTGAGAAGTAAACTGAGTGCCCCGATCTGATATGATGGAAACTGGGAAACCATGCAATCGAACGATCTCCTAAATGTAAATCTCCGCCAGCCGCTCTGAAGAATAAGTAGTACAAACAGGAATGAAGTGCGCGAACTTGGTCATCCTGTCTACAATCACCCAAATAGTATCGAACTTGTTCAAATTCCGTGGGAGTCCGGTAACAAAATCCATATTGATCCTCTCCCACTTCCACTCGGGAATAACCATCTGCTGATGCAAGCCACCCGGTCTCTTATGTTCATATTTCACCTGCTGACAATTGAGACACTGTGCTACAAACTCCACAATATCTTTCTTCATCCTCCGCCACCAATAGTGTTGTCTAAGATCCTGATACATCTTCGCGGCACCCGGATGAATGGAATACCGCGAGCTGTGGGCCTCCTCCGATATCAACTCCCGAAGCCCATCCACATTGGGCATGCAAATCCGGCCCTGCATCCTCAACAAAACATCATCACCAATGGTCATATCTCTTGCATCATCATGTCGAAACTTGTTCTTAAGGACAATGCGGATCATCATATTGGCGCTCTCTGATGTGATCATACAAGGAAGATCAAAAAACCACACAAGCCAACACCCGACTGGGGTCCAAAATATCTAGTCTCACAAACCGATTGGCCAAGGCCTGAACATCAACTGCAAGTGGCCTCCCCCTAACTGGAATATATGCCAAACTCCCCATACTTACTGCCTTTCAGCTCAAAGCATTGGCCACTACATTGGCCTTCCCCGGATGATACAAAATAGTAATATCATAATCCTTAAGCAACTCTAGCCATCTCCGTTGCCTCAAATTAAG
Source organism: Nicotiana glauca (assembly GCA_026770625.1). Lineage (NCBI taxonomy): Eukaryota > Viridiplantae > Streptophyta > Magnoliopsida > Solanales > Solanaceae > Nicotiana > Nicotiana glauca. The sequence continues at coordinate 16,483 of MU686711.1, forward strand.
ATCCTTTTTCTTGAACAAATGCTGAAGACTGCGATATCGATGAATACCTCACAAGATACGCCATACAAATAATGCCTCCAAATCTTCAATGCATGAACTATAGCAGCCAGCTCCAAATCATGAACAGGGAAGTTCTTCTCGTGGGGCTTCAACTGAAGAGAAGCATAAGAAATAACCCTACCCTCCTACATCAATTCACAACTAATCCCAACTCTCGAAGCATCACAATACATGGTATATGAACCTGAAGTTAATGGAAAGACCAACACTGGAGCTATGGTCAAGGCTTTATTGAGCTTCTGAAAGCTCTCTTCACACTCGTTTGACCATACAAATAGAGCACCCTTCTGAGTCAACTTGGTCAAGGGCGATGCAATGGATGAGAATCCCTAAACAAACCGGCGGTAATAGCCTACCAACCCAAGAAAATGACGAATCTCCATTGTTGAGGATGGTCAAGGACAACTCTGAACCACCTCTATCTTCTTCGAATCAACCTGAATACCCTCACTGGACATCACGTGTCCCAAGAAAGCCACTGAACTGATCCAAAACTCACACTTGGAAAACTTTGCATAAAGCTTCTCCTCCCTCAATCTCTACAATACAACTCGCAAATGCTCTGCATGCTCCTCCTGACTACACGAGTACACCAGAATATCATCAATGAAAACAATAATGAACGAATCCAGATAAGGCCAAAATACACTGTTCATCAAATGCATGAACGCTGCTGGGTCATTGGTCAGCCTGAAAGACATGACAAGAAACTCATAGTGACCATATCTAGTATTGAAAGCAGTCTTAAGAATATCTAAATCCCTAATCTTAAACTGGTGATAACCTAAACGAAGATCAATCGTGGAAAACACCCTTGATCTCTGAAGTTGGTCGAACAAATCATCAATGCGAGGCAGGGGATACTTGTTCTTAATTTTTACCTTGTTCAGTTGCCTATAATCGATTCACATTCTCATTGTGCCATCCTTCTTCTTCACAAACAAAACTGGCGCACCCCAAGGTGATACACTAGGCCGAATGAACCCCTTATATAGGAGTTCCTAAAGCTACTCCTTCAATTCTTTCAACTCCACTGGTGCAATACGGTATGGAGGAATAGAGATGGGCTGAGTGCCCGGCACCAGGTCAATACCAAAATCAATATCCATGTCCGGTGGCATGCTCAGTAGGTCTGTAGGAAATAAATCAGGAAAATCCCTCACAACTGGAACAGAATCAATACTAGGAGTCCCAGCGCCAACATCCCTCACAAAAGCAAGATATGACAGACAACCCTTCCCAACCATATGCTAGGTCTTCAAGAAAGAAATCACTCTGCTAGGAACATAATCAGTCACACCACGCCACTCGATCCGCGGTACACCCAACATAGCTAAAGTGACTGTCTTAGCATGACAGTCTAGAATATCATGACATGGAGATAACCAATTCATGCCCAAAAAAACATCAAAGTCCACCATGCTCAATAGCAATAGATTAACTCAGGTCTCCAGACTCTCATAACAACAGTGTCACCCACTGGGGTAGACACATGAATAAAGAAAGCAAGAAACTCCCAGGGCACACTCAAATAGTTCGCAAAATATGAGGACACATAAGAATAGGTGGAATTGGGATCAAATAATACAAAGGCATCTCTGTGGCAGACTGAAACAATACCTGTAATGACAACATCTGAAGCAATGGCATATGTCCTGCCTGGAAGAGCATAAAAACGAGCCTGGCCACCGCCTGTATCGACCTCCCCCTCTGGGGCGACCCCTAGCTGCCTGATCTCCACCCCTAGCTAGCTGAGCGGGTGGTGAAGTAACTAGAGCAGAAGTCGATGGATAACCCCTCTACTGATGCTGACCGTCACAGAGTCGAGGAAATTGCCTCCTAATGTGACAAAACTCTTTGCACTCATAACAACTACTCGGTGCTAGAGATGGAGACTTAAGGGAACCCCTCGCACCTGAGTGACTAGCAGATGCACTCGGCGCAGAAGAACCCTGAGCTGATAGGGCACGAGATAAACTCTAAACCGGGAGAACGCTGAGTGTAAGGCTGGGCCTACTGAGGCCCATGATGACCACGGCTTGAAGATGACCCACAATACTCTGGACGGGCTGACTTTGCAAGCCTGAAAGAATGACCTTTACCATGCTGGAACTGGCCCCCCGAAGGAGCACTACTGTAAATGCCCAATCCACGAGGACTTTTGGCCTCCCTTTCCTCTCGCTCCAGACGGTGAACTGACTTGATCTTACGAGCAATATCCACCACCTTCTTGAATGTAGCACACAATACTCTCCCTCTAGTCATTAGAATACAAAAATGGTAGTTAAGACCATCCACAAATATCCTGATCCTCTCACGATCTGATGGAATCATCCAGGTGGCATGACGATCCAACTCTGAAAACCTTATCTTGTACTGGGTCACGGTCATATCTCCCTGCATCAACCACTCAAACTACCTATGAAGCTCCTCTCTACATGACTATGGTACATACTTCTCCAAGAAGAGAGTAGAGAAATGCTGCCAAGAAAGGGGCGTTGCACCAACAGGCCTACGCCTCTCATAAGCCTCCCACCAGTGAAGGCAGCCCCAGTAAACTAAAAGGTGGTAAATGCCACACCACTAGACTCAAGAATCCCTATTGTACGGATCATCCGCTGACACATGTCAAGAAAAACTTGGGCATCCTCGCCTTCAGCACCACTGAATGTCGGAGGTTGGAGTCTACCAAACATCTCAAGATGACATTGCTCATCATCCGATATAACTGGAACCCTAAACTCCTGCACTGGTGCAACCGGTTGAGCTGGAGGTGCCTCTGGCATCTGTAGTCCCTACACTACATGCTCAGGTGCGCGAGCAGCAGGGGTCTGGTTACCTCCCCCGGCCTACAAAGTAGTTGCTACTGTGGTGGCTGAAACTGCCTGAGCCAGGCCAGTACAAACTGTCAAGATCTGTGTCAAGGTCTCCTGTATACCTGGAATCACGATGGGCACAACTGGTGCCTAAACTCGTGCTGCTGGAGTCTGATCCGGAGTTGGGGCAGTTGGTGGATCAACAGATGCTGACCTTGCTACTCTTCCTCTACCACGACCATGACCACGTCCACGGCCTCTGGTGGCCTCAATAGGTGGCATTGGTGGTCGTCAACCTCATCCGGTAGCTCCTGTCCTCACCATCTGTGAGAGAATAGAATAATAGAAGTTTAGTTCTAGGTTCAACAAAGTCGCATGACCAGAATTTCAAAAATATGAAGTTTTCCTAAAGGTTTTGCAGCCTCTCGAGGATAAATACAGACGTCTCCGTACTGATCCATGAGACTCTTCTAAACTGGCTCATGACTTGTGAGACGAAGGTAATGTAGGCTTTGATACTAACTTGTCACGACCCCAACCCCGATCGTGATGGCGCCCAACACATTGCTATGCAAGCCCGACTAATTATCAACTACAATCCCTCTCTTATAGAGTTCATTACCAATTAACAGTGTTTAAATGCCAAATTAGCATAAATTGAATCCTAAAACAGTAGATAAAATGTGCGGAAATTATAATAACACCACTACATAGCCCACCGATCCAGTGTCACAAGTAAAGAGCCTCTATTACAAGTCTTTAAAACAGCCTAAAATAGAGATAGTCTAGATATATTGAAGGTAAAGAAGAAAGAAGGAAGAATCGGGTCTGCGGGCACCATATATCTACCTCGATGACTCTGGTGAAAGATGAACAGCAGGAAAGCTCTCTTTATGCCTCGGGAGCACCTGGATCTACACACAAGGTGTAGGGAGTAATTTGAGTACTCCGACCCAGTGAGTAATGTGAGTACTCCGACCCAATGAGTAATAATCATAAATAATGGCTGACAGTAAGAAATCAAGTAAAGGTACTAAGCAGTTCTATATCAAGCAGTAAATCAACTCAAAGTAGCAAAATAGTGAATAAGTCAAGTGAAATATCCTTAGATTAGGTAAGATAGGTATTTTATCAGGTATTTAACAAGTATAATTCCGTTCCTTGTACACAGTAACCATATATCTCTCACAATAACCAAAATAAAAATAATCGCTGCAACGTGCAGCCCGATCTGTACATTGTTGTGGCGCAAAGCTCGATCCATATAAATAGTTGACTGCTATCTTTGGGGGTGTGCAAACTCCGAGAGGGGCTCCTACTGCCCAAGCGCAATTGATGATAGGCTATAATTACGTAGTTTAGCCGATCATTACACTCTAATTTACTGCACTTTAGTTGAGTTTTCGCTTTAATCGCTAGTGTTTTGTACTAAAAGTGTATTTTATGCCTTGTAGGAGTGATTCCGAGCTATATAGATGTTATGGAATGAATTCAAGTGATTTGGAGCTTTGAAGTATGAGTAAAATCCCAAGGAATTAAGCCGGGATCGTATTCGGGGATCAACGGATGATAAAACAACAAAACGATGATTCGAGGAGGCATATTGCGCACTGTCTAGCAAAATAGATATAACTGTTTTCCCAGAACTCTATTTGGGCTCTACAATATGTGGTTGGAAAGATAACTCAAAGGGCTATAATTTTCTTGTTTTACGTTTTTCCAAATTCCAAACAGAACAGTGTGAAAAACTGCAGTTACGGTAAGACCGCGATAGAACATTACCAAAGATTCAGAGGACCATTCTGGCCGCGGTCCTAGCGTAACCGATGTGGGACCGCGGCAGAACGCATAAATTTCAGGGACCAAAGTGCAAAAATGGGATTTTAAGCTCTAAACCCTATACTAAACAAAGCATGCCGTAAAAGAAGAAAAAAGGGGACATATTTTGGACACAAATTAGACCTAAGGAGGCAAAAAGAAACTACTTTAGGGTTAGACAACACCTTTGGAGGCAAGAACACGCGAGGAGCAAGGCGGGAAATTCTTCTATGAGTTTTTACTTCCTCTTCCTATTTTTCATTGTTGGTTATGACTTTTAGTATTGTAGTTTTACATACCATTATGAATAACTAATTTGTTATCTAG
>MU686712.1:0-22580 GCA_026770625.1 Nicotiana glauca
GTTCCGACCGTCCTTTATTTGGAAAAACTCTTTTTACGCTTATATATATATCCCTTTCGCCGGAGTATGTAAAGCACCGTAAAAAAGAGGTGTGACAGCTTTCATCATATCACTGTTGAGATTGGAACTATTGTCAGTGATGATTGACTCTGGGATGCCGAACCGGCAAATGATACAGTCGCGAACAAAATCTGCCACAACCTTCTTGGTTACCGCCTTATATGATGCTGCTTCAACCCATTTGGTGAAGTAATCAATTGCCACCAGAATGAACCAGTGCCCGTTTGATGTGACAGGCTCGATAGGTCCAATGACATCCATTTCCCAAGCGAGAAATGGCCATAGTGAGCTTGTTGCATTAAGCTCATTAGTGGGTACCTTTATCATGTCTGCATGTATCTGGCAACGATAGCATTTCCGAACATACTGGATGCAGTCCGTATCTATAGTCATCCAAAAATAACTGACCCGGAGTATTTTTTTGGCTAAGACAAAACCATTCATATGCAGACCACAGGTCCTTACATGAACTTCCTCCAATAACCTGGATGCCTCCTTTGCTTCGACACATCTTAGTAGTCCCAAATCGGGAGTCCTCCTATATAGGATTCCTCCGCTGTTAAAGAAGTGATTGGACAACCTACGCAGTGTGTGCTTTTGAGTGGTGTTTGCAAGTTCTGGATATTCTCCTGTTGCCAGATACTTCTAAAAGTCATGAAACCATGGTTTTGCGTCTACCTCTTCCTCTATATGAGCGCAATAGGAAGGTTGATCCTGGATTTTTATCAGGATGGGATCAATGAAGTTCTTATCTGGATGTTGAATCATGGATGATAGAGTGGCCAATGCATCAGCGAACTCATTTTGAATTCTGGGGACATGCCGAAATTCTGTCTTTGTAAACCTCTTCCTCAACTCTTGTACTTGATGCAAGTATGGCAGTATTTTGGAGTTCTTGGTTTCCCATTCCTCTCGAACCTGATGTATGAGAAAATCTGAGTCCCCGATCACTAGTAACTCCTGAACACTCATGTCAATGGCTAGTTTGAGCCCCAAGATGCATTCTTCGTACTCGGCCATAATGTTGGTGCAAGGGAACCAGAGTTTGGCGGACACAGGTTAATGCTGACCTCTTCCGATACTAGGACTGCTCCTATGCCAACTCCCTTAAAATTTCCTGCTCCGTTGAAAAACATTCACTAGCCATCGTAGGATTCTGCAATGTCTTCTCCTATGAAAGAGACCTCTTCATCAGTAAAATACATCTTTAGAGGCTCGTATTCTCCACCTACGAGATTTTCGACAAGATGATCGGCAAGAGCCTGTCCTTTGATTGCCTTTTGAGTCACGTAGACAATATCAAACTCACTCAGTAATATTTGCCATTTGGCCAGTTTTCCCATAGGCATGGGCTTCTGAAAGATGTACTTTAGCGGATCCATCATTGATATGAGATAAGTAGTGTAGCCATAGAAATAATGCCTCAACTTCTGAGCTACCCAAGTCAGAGCACAACAGGTGCGCTCTAGCAGGGAGTACCGGGCCTCGTACGGGATGAACTTCTTGCTGAAATAATAGATGGCTTGCTCCTTTCTCCCCATTTCATCATGTTGTCCCAAAACACAACCAAATGCTCTATCCAGTACTACAACGTAGAGCAATAGCTGTCAACCTGGTTTGGGCGGAACCAGGACTGGCGGTGTTGACAGGTATTCCTTGATTATATCGAAAGCCTTTTGACAATCATCAGTCCACTTAGTGGCGACGTCCTTTTTCAACATCTTGAAATTGGTTCGCAAATGACGGTGGAATGGGCTATGAACCGACTGATGTAGTTGAGTCTTTCCAAGAAACTCATGACCTCTTTCTTGTTCCTTGGCGGTGGTAATTCCTGAATGGCCTTAACCTTTGACGGATCTAGTTCTATTCCTTGTCGACTTACGATGAACCCAAGCAGTTTTTCGGTAGGAACCCCGAATGTACATTTGGTGGGATTCAGTTTCAGGATGTACCTTCTTAATCTGTTGAAGAACTTCTTCAAATCTTCCATGTGGTCCGTGGATTTCTTGGATTTGACTATGACATCATCTATATACACATCGATCTCTTTATGTATCATGTCATGGAAAATAGTAGTCATGGCCCTCATGTAGGTGGCCCCAGCATTCTTTAATCCAAATGGCATCATCTTGTAACAATACATTCCCCATAGTGTAATGAAAGCTATTTTCTCCGCGTCCTCTTCGTCCATCAATATCTGATGATATCCGGCAAAATAATCGACAAAAGAATGCAGCTCGTGCTTGGCGCAGTTGTCGATCAGGTTGTGTATGTTTGGCAGTGGGAAGTCATCTTTTGGACTGGCCTGGTTGAGGTCCCGGTAGTCGACACAGATTCTGACCTTCCCATCCTTCTTTGGTACTGGCACAATGTTAGCTAACCATGTTGGGTATTCCACTACCCTGAGGACCTTGGCTTTGACTTGCTTGGTGACTTCTTCCTTGATTTTCAAACTCATGTCTGGCTTGAACTTTCTGAGCTTCTGTTTTACTGGCGGACACGTTGGATCTGTTGGAAGTTTGTGAGCTATGATGGATGTACTGAGACCGATCATATCATCATATGACCAGGCAATTATTTCCTCATAATCTTTTAAGAACTCTGTGTACTCTTTCTTTTCTGACAGTGACAGGTGAACACCGATGCACGTTTCCTTGACATTCTCTGTATCCCCCAGGTTGACAACTCAGTTTCGTCCAAGTTAGACTTAGGTATGTTCTCAAAATCCTCAATCTCTTTAACAACCTCTTCTGGTATTTCATCCTCTTCTGAATATATGTCCGTTTGTTGCGTTATCTTGTCCCATGTCACATTCGTCGGTTCATCAAGATAAGTAATAGTAATGCTTTGTAAAAGTAAAAATAAAGGACAGAGAAAAATAATAAGAGTGAGATTTAAATAAGGAATTGAAATGCTTTGATAAATGCCGAAAATTGTTTTGAACATCGGAGCTTTTTCAAAATTTAGAGATAATACTGAAAGAAAATCAACTAATGAAAAGGTAAAAGACAATGCATAATGCTTTGTTCAGCCTTGCTACCCCGAAGCTCTCCGGGCCTTGGTGACCCTGACGGACCAATTGTTGAGGCGTTCTCTTCGGTTTACTGCCTGTATGGAAGGGCATTTCTCCCCTTCCTCCTCGAGAATGATGTGACAGTCCATGTTGTCATCTTCCAAGAACAAGTTCTTCATTGCTGCTAATGATTCATCTTCCTCTGACCCATATATGATGTCGACCGGCTGGAAAGTCTGTTCCAGGCGGGGTATCAGGTGCTCCAGCGGACAATAAGGGTCGCGCCATGGTGGTGACAAGTTGTTGAACTCCTGTCAAGTATATCCATACCCTAACCCGAAAGTGGTGCTATGCTTCTTCAGTTTGATAGGCTTGGTGATTCCCTGAAGGTTCTTGCCGAGCCCTTTGCCACGTTCATACCCGCTCCAATTCAGGATACTTTCTATCTTGTTATCCCACCATTTATCTTTGTCCGCAGCATTGACTCGCTCAATGTGGTGGTAAGTTTCTCCTCCTAGCTTCCTTCTCCCTTCAATCACTGGGATGGTTTGATGACTGTATATAGGGTTACTCCCGTCACCATAAATGATCACCTCTTGGTGATTCCACTCGAACTTCACTTCCTTGTGCAGGGTTGAGGCTATGGCTCCAGCGGCGTGGATCCAGGGTCATCCCAGTAACAGGTTGTAGGATGCTGGGATGTCTATCACTTGAAAATCAACATCGAACCAAGTTGGCCCCATTTGTAAACATAGACTGATCTCCCTAATAGTGGACCTTTGGGAGCCATCAAAGGCTTTGAAGTTGATAGCCCCATCCTTGATTTCGTGCAGGCTCTTCCCTAATGTTCTGAGGGTCTCTAATGGACAAATGTTGAGGTTGGATCCTCCGTCAATCAAAGTCCTGGTGATGAAATAGTCTTCACATTGCATAGTGATGTGCAGCGCTTTGTTGTGTCCCTAACCTTCAAGGGGCAACACATCCTCGTGGAAGGTGATCTTATGACTCTCCAATACCTGCCTGATCATTTTTTCCATCTCAACTTTAGTTATATTGCTGGGTACGTACGCCTTACTAAGTATCTTCATCAACGCATTCTTGTGTGTCTGGGAGCTTTGCAATAGAGCCAGAATGGAGATTTGTGCTGGTGTTTTGTTCAATTGGTCAACAACTTAAAATTCTTTTGCCTGTATCTTCCACCAGAGATCATCAGGTCCAGTTTCAATAGGCCGTCCAGAGGCCTGCTTAGTTGATTCAACTAAGTGCTCCAGAGTATAAATTCTACCAGTCCTGGTCATACCCTGCGCTGCAATTGCTTCTCCAGACCTAGTCTTTCCCTTTCTCCTTGATTCGGCGGTGTAATCCTAAGGAATGACCTGTGTGTGGAATGGCGTTACGGCTGACATTTCTACAGGGATGGGCACTCTCATTTTGGGTGGCAACACAACAACTTCAAATGGTACTTTTGGAGACCTAAACTCCACCTCAATCGGCTCTGTGGTCCCTTTGGATGACGATGCTTCAAATTCGAGAGGCACAGACATGTTTACTTCAGCATCCCTAGAGGGTTGGATCTGGACTACAATTGGATTCAATATGATGGTTGGTTTCTTGGGCTCGTCACCTTCGGCAATTAATCCAATTGAGCCTTTGGGGTCCCAATCATCTTCTACTCCGATCATATGCACATCACCACCCTTATAATCCAGCAAAGGATTATTGCAAACATTAGGAATAGGTTCCTTGGCCACGATGATTTTGCTGTCAATTAGAGCTTGGATTTTGTCTTTCAAAGATCAGCACTCATCAATAGTATGCCTTTTCATGCCGGAATGGTACGCACATGTTTTATTTGGATTGACCCACTGGGTGGGATTATCTGGATTTTTGGCAGGCATTGGCGTGATGTAATCGAATGCTTTGAGTCTTTCATATAATTGGTCGATCGGTTCGGCGATGGCGGTGTATTGCTTGGGAGGTCTACGGTCGAAGTTAGGGCGCGACCTGGGAAAGTTTTGGCGGGTGGGAGGTGATTGGTAGTGAGTATTATAGGCTTGGTAGATGGGTGCAGGTTGGGAATATTTTGGTGAAGTAGGTTGGTATGGAGATGGTTGGTAAGCGGGCGATGGAATTTGGTAAGAAGGTGGAGGTGCTTGGTAGTTGGGAATAGGCTGGTATGTGAGAGGAGGTACCAGGTAGGCTTGGTATTTTATTGGTGACTTGGTTCTTTGTGCGACCATCACGGCGCTCACATCCTTTTTCTTTGATGTGCCACCAGATTGTAGGGCTTTGTTGGTAGCCTGCAGCGCCTCAAAGTTAGTGACCATTCCACTCTTAATGCCCTCTTCAATCATTTCTCCTATCTTGATAATATCGAAGAATTTCTGGCCCTCTATCAACATTAACCTCTCATAGTATTGCGGATCCTGACCTCGGATGAAAAACCGGTTCATTTGTTCTTCCTCTAAGGCCTGCCTGACCTTGGCAACCTCGGATCTCCATCGAGTAGCATACTCGCAGAATGTCTCGGTGGGTTTCTTCTTCAGGTTCTGGATGTAGAAGATATCTGGTGCGTTCTCTGTATTGAACCTGAATCTATCCATGAAATTGGACACCATTCCAACCCAGCTCATCCACCTTTTGGGATCTTGGCTAATGTACCAAGATAGCCCATCTCCTTTCAAGCTTCTCATGAAGAGTTTCATGCAGATCTTTTCATCTCTTCCCACACCGACCAGCTTGTCACAATATGTCCTCAAATGGACTCTAGGATCCCCCGACCCGTCAAACATTTCGAACTTGGAAGGTTTGTACCCCTCCGGGAGTTCAACATCTGGCTAAATGCAAAGATCCTCACAATTCAGCCATTCAATGCCTTTGCTTCCTTCCACGCCCTAGACTCGTCTAGTAAATTTCTTGAGCTCGGCTGCCAAGTTCTTGATGAGAGAGTCTTTGTCATCAGACTCTGGTGTGTTTGTGATGGGTTTAGTGTATTTTGGTATGGTTTCCACATATATGGGAGTGTGGTGGGGATGATCATTTTATGGTTCAGGGATGAGGAGTGTAGTGTTCTTAAGATGTGTGTTGCAATGAGCAGCGGGCTGTTTCTATGGTTTTGGGATGTTCTGTGGAGGTATGGGGTGTTGAATATTGGGAAAGTTGATGTCTAGGGTTGAGGGAGAATCACAGACTTGCCAAGTTCCGAACTTGGTCCAGTTCTTCTTGAAACTTCAGTAACTTTTGTTCGAGTTGAGCGGCACTCTCTTTGGATACCTGAACACCCTGAGGAACCTCTACCCTTTGAGCTGAATCGTCCTTTCTGATGTTGTTCGCATTCTCCATCTTTGCTTTGTTCTTGCTTTTGATAGGACTTGGAGGAGGAGGAGGTGGAGGGCCCTTAGATCTTGTAGAGTAGGATAATGATGCCAGAATGCACGGACTAACCTTTTGGGGAGGGGAATAAAATAAAAGTAAAAACAACAAAAGGTAACAAGTTAGTGCGGATTCTGTGAAACATATTGTAATATTTAAACATATAGTACAAGAATATAAATCGTGCACTAATTTGGGAACCTTGTTGTGCCCAAGTTAGGCCTAGCAACAAGTTGATTTGGAGAACTTATAATGCTAAATGCCGCATTTTATTGATAAAAATAAGACGAATCCCAAAACGATACTAAAATTGCATAAAGTAAAATATCACTAATGGCCATTGGCCTTATTACATTTCTGAGCGGAAAAGAAAAGAAACTCCTAACTACTTGGTCCCAGAAGGACCTTCCCCAGACTCGGCATCTTTGGCTCCATTGAACAGCGTCACCAGCTCATGCAATCCCAGCAACAAATAATCCCTAGCCAAATGTCCTCCTTCATTACCCTCGGCGTTTTGGTAACTCTCGATCCTCCGGATGAACTTCCCTTCCAGCTTTACTAGCCCATGCTCCAAATGCCCTAAGCGCTTGTTGGCTTTAACACCCATATACTTCCATTCCTCGATCAACTTTTGATTTGCCTCTTGAATCTCTTGATGCTCACTCTCTCACTCCCTGAGCCTTTTGCGCAACTAGTTGTACTTAACCGGTATCTCAGCCCTTTCGTCGATGACCCTATGACCTCGAACAGACCCGGGTTGTCTTAACCCAACATGATCTTCTTTTATCCAACCTGGATAGTATGAGGTGTAGCCGGCACGATACCTATCGGGTTCTATGGAATCCCTCTCGAAGATGATCTTGTTGTTCCACATTTGTTGAGCTTGACACTTGTATGGGCTATCGTCGTCTTGGAAATCAGCCCTGAAGTGACTCATCTTCTTGACCTTTGATACAACTTGCTTTCTTCCTGCCTGCCTCATAACTCGGAGAGGGACATAGGGATAATTTCCCCTCAGACCAATAAGTATAAGGAATGGAGCATTGCGAGAGCGGATGATGAACTCTCCGGTGGGGAACCATTCGAACATCCATTGCACCTTGTCCTCTTTCAAATTTTCAAACAACTCTACCCATCCTCGAGCATCCCCCGGCCGAGCAAACATGTCAGGCATATAGTTCATTCCGTTGGGATGGTGAAAGGCTATATGACCATTCCACGGCCTTCGCGGAAGCTCTTGACGATACCGACCATTTTGGAGATGTTAGATAAGCCAGAGTTGGATTAATAAATTGCAGCCCTCAAAATGATTGGCCCCTCGTTGGCAATTTCCTAAAGCTCGGTAGATTTCTGCAACAATCATGGGCACTGTGCTGAAAGGTTGCCCTTCAAACCCCTCAATTAGTGTCTCGGTGACCATGGCTAGTCTGGTATGGATCCTAGCCTTTTTAATAGGCAACACTATCATTCCCAGGAAGCAGAACATGAAGACGAACACTCTCTTGTGGATATGCCCTAATGATGTGAGGGTGAATTCATCTGGATAGGTACGGTAGGACTTGCTATGACCGTACCTCTCGTAAAAGTAGTCGAAAAGAACATAGGAATCCTTCAAACAAGTCAAATTTGAATTTTTCTTCAATCCTATCATTTTGAAGAAACCCTTTTCTGGCATGAGCAAACCCGGAGTCTCCCAAGGAATACCGGCTAATCCTTCTATTTCCTCGAGCAGAGGGGTTATTTCAAGGTCCCCAAATCGAGAAATACCGACCTATCACTGTCACCGAATAAGGTCGCAGCCTGTATGATCCTGTTATCCGGTCGAACTTCGAGAAGAGAGGGTAAGTTTCCCAAGTACTTACGGACAAGAGTCCGGTCATTGGAATGAAGTTCCTCCCATCATCTTAGCAACCTTGGGTGGATATTGGTTACCATGCCGAATCTGGGTATCTCATGCCTCATTTCCTGTAAAATAATGCGTTAGTCCCTTACCCCCGCCAGACTCGACTATTTAAATCAATAATTGGCATAAACATCATTTAGTTCTCCAAATAAATGCACAAAATATGGCGTTGTCCGTTTGGGTTCCAGGGGAACCCAGTGGACTTTGGATAAGGCCATCTTAAAGAGTCATTATGTGTACAACATAACTGACCCGACTAGGTTTGACAATGATGCATGAACGGTTAAACAGAATAAGGTTTCTATAGGGTGCTAGACCGGTACTCTTGAGCGGACAACTCAAGAGGGAAAGGCATGGAACCGTCGACTGCACCGCTGATCGACTAGTTTTACCACAAATATGCCTTTGCCATAATTCAGGGGGTAATAATATTGGAAGAGCGCAAAAATCTTATCAAGCGTTACTATGGTATTTGTTTGGCACGAGTGGAATATGATGTTGATGATGCAATTATAAGAATGAAATAAATTGTCATGTATTTTCACGTTCATAATGATTACAACAATTTCTCAGAAATTAAAACGGTATTGAAAGAAAGCAGTAAATGAAAGCGTTAAAGAAAAAGAAATAAAAAGACAAGTCAGTTTCGAATAAAAGTATTAAACAAAGCGATAAAGAAAGAAGTAAAGTCACATATAACATGAAGTGGTAAAAGCCTAAAAAAATCCCCAGCAGGGTCGCCATGCTGTCGATGCCCCTTTTTCTCTAAAAGCGAAATCGAGTTTACGACATTCGGGAAGACAACTCTATTCCCGTGTGGGAATTGGGTTTTTGGGTTTGAAGAGTCACCACCTAATGATTAAGTGCATTAGGACACTAAGGATTTTGAGTTGGAAAACCAGAGTTCGGGTAAGGGCTAGAAATTATCTCGAGGGGGAGGTGTTAGGCACCCCTCAAGATCCAATAGTGTGGTTCTCAACCATGCTATGTTGCGACTTTCATGTAAATAGGTATGCAAATAGATTTACACATAAGGGTTGCTAACAAGTATGATGGAATTTATAAACAAAGAAGGAAAAGGGATAATGCGGTAGAAATAAAAATAAAGGGGAGCTTTGGGTAATTGAAAAAAAACATAATTTATTGATATTAAACAAAGTAACATAGGAAAAGGGGTCCTAGGTTTATAAATCACATGGATCATCCACACAACACCGGTAGCCAATTGTACGCATAGTGTTATCGTGTGACCATCATCTCCATGTCTACCCTTCCCACCCCATTAAGGTATTAAGCGCGAAATAGTATCGTTTACATATTGCATGCTATTACCCGTCCCTCCTATCAATCAAGGAGGCATATCGACTACTAATCCTAAAGGGAAGGGATGTTGGGATTTTTTGTATTTTCAAAGGTAAAAATTCTAAGGCGATAATCAAAACACATATAGCAAATTTTCGAAAAAGCACATAAATAAATAAGGCTCAAACAGGCCTCCTTAGATCAAATAAAATCATGTAGCTTAGTACGTCTTACATGTACTGATTAGGTCATAATTTATGCTTAACGTTAGGCAGGCTGCTTCATTACATATTTTCAGGCAAGAAATTCACATTAGGCTCGCCTTGCTGCAACATCGAAGGCCAACGTAATTTTAACTACACACTCGCTGCCTACGTGATGACCTATAGACATGGCATCTACAAGTTTGAGAAAAAATGCATACTGATTAAAAAAACATTATCAGCTATTAATAGAAGGGGAGTTTCAGCAAGTGACCATGAATTTCATATCTGGAAATTCATTATTACTACAGGTCTTAGACTTATAACAAGTAAGGCGATTCAGATTTAATTCATTCCTATAGGCATGCTTTCTATGCGTTTGTCGGCTTTAGAACACATTTGAAGACAAAATAAAAAATGCAAAAACCCTATAGACATGACATCTAAATGCTGGACTTTGCATGAAGATGACATCTGATTGCTTCATTTTTTTATTATTACGACCTATAAACATGTTTGCCTAGCGAGAAGTGGACATGTCAAAATTAGAAAGGACTTGCAAACATGTTTTTCTGTGCATGTGCATCCTATATGCATGGTATCTATATGTGAGAATACAGAAATCCTATAAACATGATGTCTACATGGAAGGATGCTGAAATTAAAAATCCCTATAGGCAGGTTATCTATATGCCAAAATTCCTATAGACATGATGTCTATAGATGAAATTAGAAATCCTATAGGCATGATATCTACATGCCAAAATCCCTATAGGCATGGTGTCTACATGCAAGGATGCTGAAATTAAAATCGTATGGGCAGGTTATCTATATGCAAAAATCCCTATAGACATGATGTCTACATGCAAGTATGCTGAAATTAGAAATCCTATAGGCATGATATCTACCCCTTTTTTTTGCATGCATGGTTACCCTTCCCATTTAACTAATCACCCCAGATTATTACAAAGTTTTATTACATACCAAAATGATTCGAAAGAAATCAGGAAACAATATCACAATAAGAACTCCTAAGCTGTATCCAATGAGCCTAATTCGAACTCAAAGTCTAACAATATGGTATGAGCCAACTGCCAGGATCATGTTCCAAAGCCTTTCTCTTACCCAGGGTGTGTCAAAGTTCTAAGAAGTTTCAGGAACTCCAGGAAATGCTCATACCCAGGTATCATGCAAAACATTAAATTAGAGTGCAGTAGAAGATCCAGCCCTCCAATGTCCAAGTTTAGAGGAAACTCAAGGTCCCAAGGCAAGGCTCATTAGGGGGGCAGAACTTAAAATCTAGGAACAAGTGTGAGTGCAATAGAGGAATTAGGGAATGCCAAGGCAGGCTGGTGGTCATGCCCAGCCATAAGATAGGCTGGCACACCCGTGACCATCCTGTCAGGCAAACAATTAAGAGTAGGACCTATTGAAGGTTAGGCCATGGCCTGGACAGTGATCACGACACTGCCAGACCAAAGTCTCAAACTCACCATGCATAGAAAGGGAAATGGGGATGGGAATTGAAAGAGCTTAGGACTCAGAGAGCCCAATTCATGTACATGATCAATATTTTCAAGTATTGCCATGTTTTTGAACCATAAATCAGCCACACAAGGGGGATTATGGATAGGCATTCATATAAGAATAGAAACAAAGAAAGAAGAAATCTTGCAAAAGTTATATCATTTAGACAATAAGCCAAACAAAGGTAGAACTATGGAATAAACACATAGGGGAGAGATAGAAATTAAACAAATGAATATACCAGTTTTGCAAGGCCCCATAAAATCTTGTGCTCAAAACCTAGTAGCTCATAGTGCCAAGGTCCGAATATGTGTTAGGAATGTGTAGAAGTTCTCTAAAACAACTATCATTGGGTACGAGTTGTTTCCTTCCTAATGCTAGTGAAGTTCCTCTAGTTGTGAAAGACTTATAGGTGTTGTGATTATTTTAAGTCATGTGAACATCTCTTTGGTAAATGAAAGTTTGACAAAGACTCTTGTGATAAGTAATCAATTAATGGTTGTATAAGTTGGTAACAAACTACTTGTATGCATGTAGTATGTTGAAATGGTTAGACTATGTGGAACTCATTGAGATAACTGATTCATAAGAAAAACGTATCAAGTGATCAAATGTGTGCAATTGTTAAGGTAGGAAATTGTATGACAGTTGTAGGGATGGTTGTAATCCTGCTATGGTGTTTGAAATTTGTATTTCGAGGGACTTCTGTTAGGTAGATGTGTCCATAATACAAAGGAAACTCTGGCGAAATTTTTTCTAAAATATGGGAGTTAGCGAAAATTTTGAGAGCCTGCATATCATACTTTTTAAACCAACTGACTTTCAAAAATCCTCATTTGAGGTCAAATGATTTTAAGTGGGGGAGGATGTAAGGCCCCGTAAAATCTTGTGCTCAAAACCTAGTAGCTAGTAGCCGCGGATCGGACCCTTTTTACTGATTTTGCACTTAAAAATCAAAAGAATCGATTTTCTAGAAAATTGTTATTCTGCGGTCCAGAATACGGTTGCAGATCAGCTATGCGGACCGCATTTCTGCCGCAGAGTGAAGCTGAAGGATTGTCAAAATTGATGTTGAAAATACGGTCCATTATGTAATCGCATAATCAATATGCGGACCGCATAATCGTCGCATAAATTCCTCAAGGATTTGTGGAGGTCGATTCTGCGGTGCAAAATGCGACCGCATAATAGGAATGCGGACCACATTCCTGTTGCAGACCCAGGCAGACCTTCAGAGTTTTGGGTGCATTTCTGTGGTCCAATCTGCGGACCACATTTCGATTCTGCGATCGCAGAATGCGGGAGAGGACCACCAGCTAGCGGATCAGTCCTACTCCTGCCTGAGCTTTCCGATCAACCAATCCCCTATTTCAGGGACATCTGTGTTAGGTAGGCCCAGGGATCACTGATTAGTCGAATGAGCCCATCTCTCTGGCCTATCATTTGTTGGTCGATCCGGCTGGCGGCTCCTGCATCTCCTGCCTCTCTATGGGGCCGCAGATTTTGCTCGGGCTTCTATTTTTCTAAATTTTAAATCCCGACCCCTTTTTAATAAAACAACTCAACCCCCTCATTTTAAAGATCTTGCTGAACAAATTAAGAAAGAGGGAGAGAGGGTCTTGAGAGAGAAAGTCATCTTCTCCAAAATTTGGTTCTTCAAAACCATCCGGGCCGGGAAATTTCAAGCTTATCTTCATACCCCTCTTTCCTTACAGGTAAAATCCCTAACTTCTCCCATTGGATTTCTGGTTTAAACTAAGAGGGGGAGTCTCATGCATTAGTCCTTAAAATAATGGTTAAAATCATGCATGCATGTCTATTAAAAACCTAAAATCTAGTAGGAGGAATTGGGTAGGGGTAAAGGAGTATTCAAAGAGGGGTTGATAACCTAAATGAGTTTGAGTAGCAATTGTGAACTTCAATTCTAAGTTATGTGTATTAATTTGTGCACTATATTGACGTTGCTAGATTTTTGGTGAATTGGACGTAGGAATTAGAAAGGAATCCAGCTTCAGGTATGTATGGCTAACTTTAACCTTTGTAAAATTGCCTTGTTTGGTGTCCGAATACTTGGTATGTGATATCCCCATGAATTAGTTGTGAGGTTACTCAGGGTAAGGTTTGTTATACGTACCAGTACAATTCATATGTACTGACGTCCCTTTTGCCGGGGGCGCTACATTCGTGTTATGATTGTAGGTGGATCCGCAGCAGGTGCTCCAGCCCATCGATCGTAGCTCCCCCTTTGTCTTCCATCAACTTTTTGGTGAGCCTCACTCCTCTCGTGGCCCTGCGTGGCTCAGGCCGCTTGTGTTCGGAGTTTTATTTTAATTTTATGTAAGGTATAGTCGGAGCCTTGTTACCGGCAAATAGTGTATTATCCTGTTGTACTTTTAGAGGCTCCATAGACAGTAAATGTAGGTTGCGAACTTATGTAAATATGTATTTTGTACATTGGGCGATGAAATTTGTAAACCTCATAAGTGACTATTTCCTTGGATTAATGGATAATGAAAATACGGGGTACACGTGGGATAGGAAAGGCACCGAGGTCCGCTCGGCTAGGGCTACCCGGTCAGGCGCCGGTCATGTCCCTCGAATTTGGGGAGTGACAAACTTGGTATCAGAAAGCTAAGCAAAGAAAGCAGGATTCTTGCAAACAAGCCACAATCGGAGAGAAAGAACTTTATGCGTGAGTGAGTTCATAGCAAGAACTCGAGTGTTTGCGTGAGAAGTTAAAAGTATTCAGTTGGAAGTAGTGTGAAAGTATTCAAAATTGATCGTGTCAAAATTCTTTTTTTTTCACTGTCTAAGGTGAAGAAGGGCAGCCCCTTTTATAGTGTAGAAGAACAAGCAAGAAAGGTAAAAAGACCTTTAAAAAAAATCAGACTCAAATATTCTCCCTTAAGTTAGGGGATTCAATTTCAAACGGGAGAATGCAAATAAGGAAAGGAAATTTGAGTAAAATATTTCATAGTAGCGTAAGAAAGGGAAAATACATAATGTTTGATTAAGGAAAGCATTCAACAGTTTTGTAAAGAGAAAGGAAAGGGAATCAATCAGACAACTAACAAAATCAAAGTAAACGGATTTGATTCGAATGAACCCAGTTAGGAATAGGTAGAGGAGGGCTCAAATAGAGAAAATCAGTAGCAATCAGTAGAGACCCCATCAATGGAGTCCAAAATCAATCAAGTAGTTGTCAAAACCTTTTGAAAGAGGAGTTTCTCATATATAAAGAAAACAAATCAAACAGAAAGCCTAACATTGCTTGGTTTAAGATCATAAAACAAAAGAATACGAGTTTAGTCATAGATTCATAGTGCGTCTGAAGGTCCAGGGTCCAAAAGTGAAACCCTAATCCAGTTTATCAAAGAAACCCTCAAATTCTAGGGTTTCAAATCGAATCAAACACAGAAACAAGAAGGCGAGTGAACAGACTCAAGGAGTCTCATGAGAAACAAACAGACCATGGTAGCAGGTTTGAAACAATCAGATAAAGAAAATCAATTTGAGAGCATAAAAGGACACGTTTTGGAAACTCAGAACTTAGACAATTCCAAAATAGACAAAACATGCTTAACAAGAACACAAACAGAGTTCAAAAAAGCAAAAGTCAAGAAACTTAGTAGTAAACACACATGGTAGAAGAGTTAGGAAAATTTGACACAGATTAATCGTGAGCACACATATAAAAGAAAAGAAGGACAATACATACGTAATAGAGAAGGAAAATATACGAGCATAATACAGACAAACATCTAAAAGAAAAGAACAACAATAATCAAAAGATTTTTAGAAACCCTAATTTGAAATCAAACGATTTTTGAAAAGGAAATTTGGGGAAACACTCAAAATGTCAACAAGAACATAGACATAGCACAGATCTAAACAAACAACGGTGAAAGAATCTCGAATGTCTTAGGGTTTCAGAGAAACCCTAGAAGTGAGAAAGGCTTGGAAGAACAAGATCAGATCCTTCCATGAAATTTATAGTGTAAAAATATACAAAAATCACCTTAATTATATTTTGGTGCAAGTATGAGAATAGAATCAATTACTCATCAAAAATAATAATTTTGGGAGTAACTATTAATTTATTCTGTTAAAAATGGACAATAAATTGATTTAAAAACTTTAGAAAAAGTAGGAAAATGCCAAAAGCTTAGCTATGCTTATATATGCCTATATATGCTGTTTTGAGGATATTTTGAATATATAAAATGTATAGGGAAAAATTTGGTATCAACAAGATGCCCTAACTTAGAGAACTACGAACTGCACAAAATTCTGTGCAGCCAGACAATTTGAATTTCACGCAGCAGTACGTTAGGGTTCATGCAATTTTTCAAAAATTAGATATGGTTTGCACAAATTGACAAAATTAGTGGTCTACCATGTCCTTAATGAACATATACGAAGCTACCCACATGATTTTGAAGCACATTTGACATTGTTAGTCCTAAAAATAACTAAAGTAACCAAAGAAAATAAAATAAAAATTAAGAAGAATGAACAAAAATCTAACATGGATTGAACATAGCAGTAGCAAAAGATGCATGTGAGAATCTAACTCAATGAATTGAAGGAAGATTTAGAATAAATTGGATAGGCACTGTGTTTTCTTAAGGATCCAAAAGTCAGAGAGCGTAAAGTGTGAATAGTACATGGAAGTCCTATTTATAGGTTGACCCAGTTGGTCCAAAAATTACCTGAGTGCGGCCGCACAATTTTTAGTGCGGCCGCACAATTTTTAGTACGGCCGCACAATTTTGAGTTTGGTCAGCACTCTTTACATAAACCCTTGAAGATTCTTTGCGGTCCGTACAAAAGTGAGTCTGGTCATATAATTTGTGCGGACCGCACAATTTTGTGAGTGGTCGCAGTTGTTAATGAAATTCGACAGGCCAATCTTTAGAGAGCATGCACTTTTGGTCTTCTAGTTGTGCGACCACACACAGAATTCTGTGGTCGCAGAGTGATTGCGTGATTCGCATAATTTAGGTGCGGTCTGCTCTTTTGTGACACATAGCCAGTTTTTCTTGCACAGTCATTGCAATGCCCACCCATTCCTACAAACAATTAAACTAGTTAGTACAAAACAAAGCCTATCTAATCTAAAAAAGAAAAATAATAAAAATAAAATGACACATGGGTTGCCTCCAAAGAAGTGCCTGATTTAACGTCACGGCACGATGCAGATTACCAATCACTTGATATAAAGAACCTCCACAACGTGTCCATCACCAACCTTGCCAAGATAATGTTTAACCCGGTGCCCATTGACTTTAAACACCTCATCGTTCTTATTTTTCAAATCTAGAGCACCAAAGGGGGTTACATTCACCACTTCAAATGGTCCACTCCGTTTTGACTTCAACTTGCCCGAAAACTTCCGTAACCGGGAATTGAGCAATAGCACAAGATCACCCTCTTTAAAATCCTTGTCGTGGATGTACTTGTCATGAAGGTACTTCATCTTCTCCTTGTAAAGGGATGAACTTTTGTGGGCATGATACCGGAATTCATCAAGCTCATTCAAATGTGTCACCCTTAAGTTTGCAGTGACATCCCACTCAAGGTTGAACATCTTCAAACCCCATATGTCCTTATGCTCAAGTTCCACCGGAAGATGACATGCCTTCCCAAAGACCAATTGATATGGAGACATCCCAGTTGGTGTTTTGCTGGTCGTCCTATAAGCCCAAAGAGCGTCATCAAGTTTTCTTAACTAATCCATCAGGTTGGTATTCACATTCTTTGACAAAATACTCTTGATCTCCAGGTTAAAGACTTCAACTTGTCTTCTTGCTTGAGGATGGTAGGGGGGTCGAGACTTTGTGAGTGACACCATACTTGGTGAGTAAGGTATCAAAATCCTTGTTGCAAAAATGTGAACCCCTTCACTAATAATGGCACTAGGAGTACTGAATCTTGTGAAGATATTCTTCTTCAAAAATGCCACCACATTTCAAGCTTCGTTGTTCTACGGCTTCAGCCCATATTGACACATAGTCCATAGCTACCAAAATGTAAGTGTTCCCACAAGAGCTCACAAACAATCCCATGAAATCAATATCCCAAACATCAAAGATATAAATATCCAAGATGGTGGTTAGGAGCATCTCATTCTTCTTAGAAATCCCACCGGCTCTTTGACATTCATCACAACACTTGACTAGATCATTAGCATCCTTGTAGAGAGTAGGCCAATAGAATCCAAAACTCAAAACTTTTGTAGTCGTTTTCGCTCCACCATGGTGAACACCATACGGTGAAGAGTGGCAAGCCTCAAGAATTCCCATTTGTTCTTCCTCCGGCACACATCATCGGATCACACCATCGATACATATCCGTAAAAGATACGACGTATCCCAATAATAGTCAAGGCAATCCCGTTTGAGGTTCTTCCTTTGGTTTGAAGAGAACTCATTTGGTACAATGCCTCTCACAAGATAATTGGCTAAATCGGCATACCACGGCATCCCGGTCATTGAGATGGCTAGAAATTGCTCATTGGAGAAGGAATCATTAATCTCAAGGTAGTCATGTGGCCTCCTCTTCCTCCTCACAAAGAGACAAGTGGTCGGCCACTTGGTTTTCACTACCCTTGTGGTATTGAATCTCTAGATCAAACTCTTGCTATAGAATCACCCACCTCATCAACCTTGCCTTGGAATCTTTATTGTTCATCAAGTATCGAAGTGCTGCATGGTCGGTGTGAACAATCACCTTTGTACCTATTAAATACGAGCGGAACTTCTCCATAGAAAAAATAATAGCAAGTAGCTCTTTTTTGGTCATTACGTAATTAACTTGGGCATCATTCATGGTCTTGCTTGCACAATAGATCAGATGGAAGATTTTGTTGATACGATGCCCCAACACCACTCAAACTACCACATCACTTGAAACACACATGAGCTCAAAAGGCAAGCTCCAATCTGGTGCGGTGATAATAGGAGTAGTAGTCAACTTGAATTTAAGCAACTCGAATGCCTTCATGCAATCTTTATTGAAATGGAATTTGGCATCCTTATCCAAAAGTTTACACAAAGGGTTCACCACTTTGGAAAAATCCTTGATTAATCGGCGATAGAACCCTGCATGACCCAAGAAGCTCCTCATTCTCTTCATCGATGTAAGGGGAGGGAGTTTGGAGATCACCTCAATTTTGGCCTTGTCGACTCAATACCATGCTTTGAAATTTTGTGGCCGAGAACAATGCCTTCCTCGACCATGAAGTGACATTTCTCCCAATTCAATACTAAATTGGTCTCCTCACATCTAGCCAAGAACCCGTCAAAATTGTTCAAACAATCCTCAAAAGAATTCCCAACCACAGAAAAATCATCCATGAAAACCTCAAGAATATCCTCAACCATGTCGGTGAAAATAGCCATCATGCACTGTTGAAAAGTCGTTGGTGCATTACACAATCCAAATGGTTTCCACGAGAATGCAAAAGTACCATAAGGACAAGTGAATGTGGTCTTCTCTTGGTCCTTGGGAGCAATAAGAATTTGATTGTTGTCGGAGTATCCATCAAGGAAGCAATACAAAGCATCCGGCCAACTATCAAGCATTTGATATGGAAATGAAAGCACGAAATGATCTTTCCGAATGACTTTGTTGAGTTTCCAATAATCCATGCACACTATCCACCCGGTGAAAGTTCTTGTGGGGATCAATTCATTCTTCTCATTTGTTATCACAGTCATGCCCCTTTCTTTAGGACACATTGCACCGGAAAGGTCCACGAGCAATCGGTAATGGGGTAAAAAAAACTAGAATCCAACCACTTGATTATCTCCTTCTTCACCACCTCTTGCATTGCTTCATTTAGCCTTATTTAATGTTCAACAGAGGGTTTGGTACCCTCATCCAAAATGATCTTGTGCATGCAAAAGGCAGCTCTTATGCCCCGGATATCCGCCAATGTCCATCTGATTGCTCTTTTCCTCCTTTGTAGCACCTCCAATATGGACTCTACTTGCATGTTAGTTAAACAAGAAAAAAAAATAACCATTAAAGTAGAATAAGGGCCATGGAATTCATACATGAGATATGGAGGCAATGGCTTTAACTCTAAAGTGGGAGGCTCCTCGATTAAGGGCTTTGTTGGAGGAGTCTTCCGATTTTCAAGATCCAAAGAAAGCTTGCAGGGCTCATAAGTGTACGAACCCATCCCTTGCACTGCATCACACACCCCACATAGACTTCTTTCTCCTCATCATCATTAAGATTGAGCAAAATGGCTTCCAAATTATCCTCGACATTCATTGTGGCACTAGTATCATCAATAATCACATCGGTGACCAAATCCACGAACGAACAAACTTCATTACTATTCGGTTACCTCATAAATTTGCACACATGGAAGACCACCTTTTTGTAACCCACCCGAAAAGTGAGCCACCGGCTTCAACATTAATAAGAACCTTCCCCTAGCGAGGAAAGGTCTACCCAAAAATGATAGGCACCTCATAGTTCACTTCACAATCAAGAATAACAAAGTCCGCCAAGAGGATGAACTTGTCAACACGAACTAGCACATCATCAATAACCAATGGACTCTTCATTGTACGATCTGCCATTTTCAACCTCATGGATATGGGTCATGGTTTCCCAATTCCCAAAGTTTTGAAAATCAAATAGGGCATCAAGTTGATACCTGCCCCAAGATCACATAATGTTTTGGCAAAGTCGGCTCTTCCAATTGTACATGGGAATGTGAAAGCGCCCAGATCTTCCAATTTCGGATCCATCGAGTGCACAATAGCACTCACTTGATGTGTCATCTTAATAGTCTCACAATTCTTTGATCTTTTCTTTGTCACCAAATCCTTCATGAACTTTGCATATCCCGGCATTTGTTCAATGGAACATTAATAGAAACATTCTTCATCATATCAATAAAAATTTTGAATTGGTTCTCATTATTTTAACTTTTCAAGCCTTTGAGGGTATGGAGGAGGAGGCCTTGGCATTGGTTTCTTAGCTTTTGGTACTACTTTTTCCGGCATGCCAATTACGTGTTCTCTAGATGGGTTCACTTCTTCTTGTGTCTCCTCCACGTTTTCATTAATATCAATTCTCATTTCTTCATGAGCTTGAACCACATTGATTTGAATTTCATCTTCTTGAACCACAACATCATCATCCAAAATTCTTCTTTGAGTTGAGGTGGTTGCATCTCCACCTTTTCCACTTTTTGTAGTCACGGCCATAACATGCCCCGTATTATTCCCATCCTTTGGGTTTACCACCATATCACTAGGTAGTGCCCCCTTAGTGTGAGTGTTCATATCTTGCAAGATTTGGCCTAATTGAACTTCCAAATTACGAATAGAAGTGTTGTGAGAGTCTAGTTGAGCATCGGAGTTAGCAGTCTTCTCCATCATCTATTTAAACATTTTCTTAGTTCTACCCATCTCATTGTTAGAAGAGCTCAAACCTTGAGAAGAATAATTAGGTGGATTTCTTGGTTGTTGGAACATCGGGGGGCTTTGAAAACCCGACTACCGATTTTTGTTGTTGTTCCACCCTCCTTGGTTGTTACCTCCCCAATTGCTTTGATTGTTTCTACCCTAATTGCCATGATTATTTCCTCCCCAACTGCCTTTACCTTGATTATTCCAATTGCCATGATTATTGTTACCACCACTCCAATTGCCTTTATGGCCTTTGTTGTTCCAATTTTCTTGATTTCCTTGTGACCGCTAATGTTGTTGGTTTTGCCCTTGGGCATTGTTTCTTTGTCCTTGATAATTATTGGCATATTGCACTTATTCTTCTTTATCATTAAATGAATCACCTTGGTCATACCCATTATCAACTTTCATGAATTGTTCCGGACAGCTTTTCATTTGTTGACCTTCTTGCCATCTCTTGTTTACCATCATATTCACACCTTCCATTGCATTCACTTGTTTCGACCCTTGAACTTGTTGAAGCTGAGCTTTGGCCAATTGATTCATTGTGATTGTCAACTCAGTGATAGCTTGCTTATGATCACGTAGTTCCTTGTGTAGGTAGATGACATTTGGGTCACCTTGAGGAACATTGGCTCTACTTTACCATGCCGATGAGGTATCTTCCATCTCATCAAAATTTTACAAGTTTCAGCATAAGGCATGTTCATGAAGTTCCCACAGGCAAGTTGATTTACCACATATTGATTTGTTGTGTTGATCCCTATATCGAAGGTTTGTTCGATCACAGCCTCGTTCATATCATTATTCGATGTAAGGCCCCGTAAAATCTTGTGCTCAAAACCTAGTAGCTCGTAGTGCCAAGGTTCGAATATGTGTTAGGAATGTGTAGAATTCTTCGCAGCAAGCTTGCGGTCCAGAATGCGGTCACAGATTTTGCACTTAAAAATCAAAAGAATCGATTTTCCAAAAAATTATCATTGTGCGGTCCAGAATGCGGTCGCAGATTAGCTATGCGGACCGCATTTCTGCCACAGAGTGAACCAGAAGGATTGTCAAAAATGATGTTGAAAATGCGGTCCATTATGCGATCGCATAATCAATATGCGGACCGCATAATCGTCGCATAAATTCCTCAAGGATTTGTAGAGGTCAATTCTGCGGTGCAAAATGCGACCGCATAACAGGAATGCAGATTGCATTCCTGTCGCAGACCTAGGCAGACCTTCAGAGTTTTAGGGGCACTTCTTCGGTCCAATATGCAGACCGCATTTCGATTCTGCGATCGCAGAATGCGACCGCAGATTTGCTCGGGCTTTTATTTTTCTAAATTTTAAAACCCGGCCCCTTTTCAATAAAACACCTCAACCCCCTCATTTTAACAATCTTGTTAAAAAAATTAAGATAGAGGAAGAGAGGGTCATGAGAGAGAAAGTCATCTTCTCCAAAATTTGGTTCTTCAAAATTATCCGGGCCGGGAAATTTCAACCTTATCCTCATACCCCCTTTCCTTACAGGTAAAATCCCTAACTTCTCCCATTGAATTTCTGGTTTAAACTAAGGGGGGGAGTCTCATGCATTAGTTCTTATAATAATGGTTGAAATCATGCATGCATGTCTATTAAAAACCTAAAATCTGTAGAAGGAATTGGGTAGGGGTAAAGGAGTATTCAAAGAGGGGTTGATAACCTAAATGAGTTTTAGTAGCAATTGTGAACTTCAATTCTAAGTTATGTGTATTAATTTGTGCACTATATTGACGTTGC